>JZKD02S1972013.1:92988-110830 GCA_000966675.3 Picea glauca
AAATCTCTTAAACCACTTTGACTACTTTGACCTTTTGGGGCTTCTAGATGACATATGAGGGTCCTCCAACTTCGTAAGACCATAATTCTCAAACCGTGAGGAGTTATGTGACATTCCACATACCAACAGAAATCGAAGGAAATGTACTAACCATATAGAATAGTATTATCTAAAAATATATCATAACTCATGCCGTTACCCATCAAACAAACTTGGGTCCATTACCCAAACCTGGGGTCTCCAACTTCTCATGGCCATAACTCTCTAACAATGAGGAGTTATGTTACGTTCCACATACCACCGGAAATGGAATGACAAGCACTATCCATCTAGGATAGTTTCCCTGACAAATTCACTTTCCTTCATCTCATTATTCCACAATTAAGAATGGGTTCTCTTACTCCACAAAGCGTCTTCCCATGAGGTCTTTCACCATAAGGGGACCACTTTGGAGTTCATCCATATTTATTTATTATTAACCATGACAAAACAATAATGAGTAATATTTACATCAAGCAATATTGGGTCCATTACCCAAACCTTTGTGCTATGGGGCTTTCTTCAAGGGTCGACATCAATGACAACCAACCTTAATCAACAATTTGTATTTAAGAATTACATTCATTGGAAACACCAACGTCCTTTGTTTTTAAGTTGCAACTGGAAGGAGGCTCTGACCCCCTATTTTTAGGCTACAACCCGAGGGAGGCTCCAGATCCCTAATTCTATGGCTACAACCATAAGGAGGCTGCAACCCCCTATGTTCTCCAGCTACAACCAGAAGGTGGCTACAACCACCTATCCTTCCCCCATCCATCCACCTTGAAATATAAGTGTCAAATGTAGAAACTAAATATGTCACTGTCACAACCTGTTCTTTCAAATATGTCACTGAGAAACTTGTCACTGTATACTCATCAATCAATCTGATCTAATCACATATACCTCAAACACTATACCACAACTTTGTAACTCAAACCATGTGCTAGAACCTCACTGTGATACAACCTCTATATGTACCAATTGTTGATATTATGGTAGCTGTGGGAGGTATTTACCTCCACGTGTAAATCTGACGAGAATAGAATATTCCAGGAATAAATAAGAACCTCTAATTAGTTGGCTAATAACCCTAAAAGACAAGTTGACTCAAGAGGATAACTTGTATTAGGTTATTAGCCTCCAAGAGAAGAAGTTGGGTAAAGGAACTATTATATACTAAGTAAATAGGCACCCAAAATGAGAAGTCGGCCCAAGCAATTTGCTAGATTTAGTATAAATACAGGAGGCTAGTCTTCATTCTGGCAGGCATTCTCAAAATTGCAGAAGCAACACTTGTGCGCACTGCAGTTGGCCAGTTTGTGCACAAGTTTGGAGGAGGGCTACTATTGCAGCTGCTGCAACTAGAAGATTTCGATTTTGGCTTGGACTATCGCTTGGTTATGGTTTGGACTCTCTGATCAACTCTTTTTTGGTGCACTATCCTTGGAGAGAGAGGTGCGTTATCTTGTTTGGCTATCCAACCTAGGGTTTTCTTCCAGAATGATTCTCTGTCAAGGTTAAGGTGCTTGGGGGTGGCTTCAACCTATGGTTGGGTGACAATAGTGATATTGTCTATGGTTAAATGAGAATATCCATCATATTCTAACATGTTATGGGCCCACACTTCCTTCATTAAGTCTAACCACTAGAAGGGATCATAGCCATAAGGATACTAAGCTTGTTGAAGAACTGCCGCTAGGGTTTCTAGAAGGAGTAGTTACCAAAGCATTGTCTCTAGGGTTACTATCAGGTGCAGTTGCAGAAACCCTAACCCTCTCGTTGAGGAACATTAAGTGAAGGTATTGACCTAATTTTTGGATAGACTAGTTCTCCCTAGCCTAGCGCATCTCCTGGTACTCTCAACAAGAAAAAGCATCAAGTTTGAGTTTTTGGTCAAATCTAGGGTTAACCCAGTCAAGGAAACCATGACTTACTCTATGAAGTCATAAAACAAGTTATATGGGGCTTCTAAATTCAGAGCATGGAAGACAAGGATTTACCTCATCCTTTCTACGAATAAAGTGTTGGATATCGTGAAAGGAAAAATCATGGAACCAAAGTTTGAAGAAGGAAAAGAGAAGGAACCGCAAAATGTTGCAGTTATGGAGAAGTTCAAACACAGTGACATCAATTCCATGAGTATCATAGTGGAATCTATAAAACACCACTTGATACCCTACATCTCCCATCTTGAATCATCTAAGAATATTTATGATGCCCTAACAAACCTCTTCTCAGTCATAAACATTGGACAAGTAATGAGTCTAAAGAATGAGCTCCGTGACATGAAGATGAATGATGATGACAACATAACATCATACTTTGTGAGGATCTATCAGTTAAGAGATCAACTACAAGCTATTAAAGAGATCATCTTAGAGAAGGAACTGGTAAATATAGTACTCAGCAGGCTTCCCAAGACATGGGATGCATTGGCCACAAGTATGAACACAAGGAAGGAGTATCCTACATTCAAATAAATTTGGACTTGATGTGCACAAGAAGAATCAAGGATTAGTGCAAAAGAGAAACCTGAAGAGAAATACGATGATCAATCCTTCACATCAAGATTCAAGAATTTCAGGAACAAAAGGAATTTTGGTTCAAGGAAGAAGCCAAATCAAGAGAAAGATATGTCAGAAATATAATGCTTCAACTGTCGAAAGTATGGTCACTACAAGAATCATTGTATTGAGATGAATAAAAGGAAGGATACACACAAAACATCAGTTTCCAAAGAAAAGGAACCTTCAAAGAAGATTAAGCAGGATGAAACAGACTTCTTCTTCTAAGACAAGGTAAACACCACTCTTCATAGTTCTTCTACATACCATGTTTTCTGTACATATCTTGCATATCTATGTCTTAGAAGATAATATGTTCAAAGAGAAACTATACTTATGGAAGAACAACAAGATCAGGATTCTACAAATCAGACAATAAACATGAAAGGATGAAGTACATCAACAACCCCTGGTAACAATTCATGTGGAAGCTATTATCAGAATCAATCTTGAAGAAACCTAGAAGAAGTAAATACATAAAGAAGTCAACAATCAAGAGGAAATTGGAAAAATATTTGTGACACTTTGTAGAAGGAAATAAGGATGCAGATGGAAGCGTGGACTCTCCTAGATGGAGGGAGCCGATTATATTATCAAAATAAGAACATGCATTCATTAGGAGGGATCTAATCCTAAATTATATGATCCATTGAAAATGATGAAGTATCTATCCATGGTAGAAACCATGAAAAACAACATGTGTTCAGTGTGACTTCAAAAGAAGTCTTCTTTGAAAAGAAGCCTTAAAGTAATCCCTGTTTTTCCATCCACATCCATGATCCTATGATGTAAGAAAGAATTTGGAATCTTCAAAGCATGGAATCTATAGAAAACTCCATGTACTCAAGAGCTAAAGAAAAACATGAGGAAGAACATGAAGATTCCAAGAGAGAAATAAAAGACAGAACAACCAGTCAGTGTATCAGGAATCACAAGACTACCAGCCTTATATGAACTCACTAAAAGAAATCAAGCAGAGGAACTGAAAGTTGTGATGAAGAACAATGTATGGAAGACTTATGAATGAAATCATTGTAATATCCATAACTAGAGGTTCTCCCAGATGGAGGGAGAAGACTATGATGATTTCTTGTAAACCAGACATACCTCTACATGAGCCAGTATATCGTCTGCAATATCCATAGGTTGGAGTTTACATGTAGAGTAACCTCAAAGGTTGGTGAGGTATACCAGAAAGAGACCCTTGTATATAGATAGAAGAAGATCTTGTATGGATTCAAACAACTTGGTGCAGAGCCTTCAATACACAATAGAAGCGTGGTGAAAAGATTTCTATAACAGAGATATTGTATCAGAATGGTTACTCATAAATCTAGGATGATGGATTGCTAATCCATGAAAAACTCTCATAGATATGTTCCAGTTTGAGCCCTGCCACGATGTTATGAGTTAGCAAGAAACAAACGATGAATCCAACAATGATATACTACATTGATCAGAGCTATATGAAGCCTTCAGAGAAATCTGGTGTTCCAGAAAGACCAAAGTACATTGATATCAAGCATTACACTCTCCATGATGAAGTCCAAAAAAGAGAAAATGGTTCTCCAATATATATCTCCACAGATGAGCAGATGAGCAGACATTTTGGTGAAGCCTTTGTCCAAGATGAAAAAGTTTGTGTACTCAAGCTGGAGCCTTTGGAGATGACTTCCTTATTGAAAAAGGAAGAGATGACTCCTAGGATGGGAGGGAGCACTAGAATTAATTTGACTTCTTTGACCTTCTAGATAACTCATGAGGGTTCTCCACTTCATTAGGCCATAAATCTCTAACCGTGAGGAGTTATGTGACGCTCCACATATCATTGAAAATGACATGACATGTAATATCCATATAGAATAGTCTTACTTGCAAATATATTAAACTTCGTACCATTATACATCAATCAAACTGAGTTCCCTTAATCATAATGTTGGGGCTACCATAATTTGCTACCAGACTTGTGTCAAGGGTTGGCATCAATGAAAACCAACCCAATTAATCAACAAGAACTATAAATCTCATGCTATTAGGTATGTATTTTATAAAGTTTGAAATTATTGTTATCTATAGCAAAGTAGAATATGGTGTAACTTTGTATGGCGTGACAATGTACATGGGTGAAGAAAATTTCTTGGATGCATACCATAAAAGTAAAGAACCAGGAAATTGTCGGGCCTTCCCGGTTCCAGGATCAGATTCTTTTAATATTACCGATATGAATAACCATGATGGGAGGGAGAATTATTCAAGATACTGTGACATATACGACATGTTCCAAAACAAAAATTTTCCGTCTGATGATGAAGACATTGAAAAATACATAAATATTAGGAAAAGTGGCATCCATAATGTAGCAACTCACCCAATGATTTTTTCCTACAATGATGCTACAAGATGGTGCTTCACTCACCTCCAGAAAGAGAAAAAAATGATAGTCAACAATTCTGGCATCATGATTTCATTTCTCAATTCTGAAGATATCAGGATTCAGTACAAAACCCTAGAACCCACAGTGTCTCTAGATGAATTGTTTCTAGATAAATTTGGAATCAATTATAAGGATTTTGAAACTTTGATGGAGGATTGGTTTGTAGATGAAGAGTGGCCAGTGAAAAAGGAAGAAAGGTATATTCCCATACATTACCTAAAGGACCCATATATAATTCTAAATGAGATGATCTACAAGTTATACGACGAGGAGACACACACCCATTTAAGGATGGAATGGTTTCTGATGGCATACACAGTGGCCAAGATTGGGAAAAAATTCAACTGGTACAACATCTTATCCTTCAGTATCACGAATCGAACTCAGAAGTCCCAAGGTATGAAAAATCATGGATTTTACATGAAAAATTACCTCATATATGCAATTTTTGTAGTGCACAAGTTCCCTTCTTTCAATTGGTCTTGGAATCCAAGCTATCCCAAAATTCATGTGTATTGTTATGAGCTATGGGAGGTGAAATGTAAAGAAAACATGTATGATATCTATGATTACTTTCTATATCCTTTACACAAAGCCATTTTCAGGTTTCATCCACACCAAATATCCTCAAGGGCTATCAAATCTTTATAGAGGATAGGATATTGGTACATGAAGAAATACTACACCTATTTTAGGATATTTGGAGGCACAAGGACACCTCATTTGTTGCCAAAATATGTAACCGATAATTTGTTGGCTAGAGAAGTAGCCTATCAAACAATATAAAAGAGGGTCACTGCATAATTATTAAAGAAAAATAAAAAATATTGGTGTTACACATTATTTTGGTCACCACAGTGATCCATTGACAACATGTGCTCATGTTCCCCAAAAGAGTCTTTCTCCATTAGGAAAGTGATTGGCTCTCTCTTCTCAAAAACCCTATTAAGAAAGGTCGTCCCAGGTTTCATCATACATAGGGTGCAATTATTTCTAATCATCGCCTCCTGCTCTAGGGCTGGACTGTGATATCTCTACAGGTTGCACTATACCTAGGGTGTGATGATGTCGAAAGATAAGAAAAGATCAAGTTTCATGAATGTTCTAGAAGAGAATCTTCTACAAGATGAAGTGGCCTCTGAACAATTTGGATCTTGCTCACTTCTCTAATTTGGTGGGATCATCCTAATCTCCTCACCCATCTCTCTTTCACACTATATAAAGAGGGATATCTCATGGAAAAGACTAAGGTTGAATAGGCTAAGAATTGGATGGACAATTCTACTTCAAATCATGCTTGAGAGCCTCATTTATGTTCATCAAGTCATTGTGGATCTTCTTCATTCAAGGTTAGAGAAAGTGTGTGTTTTGGAGAAAACGGTCCATCGAAAGGGGACCTTGTGACATCAAAGCTTTGGTTGTAATCTCCACTTTCATTTTAATATGATACAACGATATGATTCTTTCCCATAAAACTAGACTTGTTTTATTGTATGATTCCTTGATCACATACATAGGTTCTTGTTGAGTTCATTGTATTTCTTTCACTTTGGTTGGCTTGTGTTCCCTTGCAGATTCAATATCAAAAGAGAATTGGAGTGGAGCTAATATGGAAAGGGCAAGAGGAAACGACATTTAAACGGTATGTTTTCTATCTTTTGTTAACTAGTAAACTCAATAGTTAGAGCTTAGGGAAAGCATCATATTTTGTTCTGTTTTGTTCTAGATCCGGGTGGATTTAGGGAGATCTGTTTATGTCCACATTTACCAATTAATCCTATAAAAAAATTGGCGACCATACTGGGGATACAAATTCATTTTTATTTTTTTATTTCCATTTTCTTTTAGCCTGCCTTCTTCTGATTAAATTCATTCTCTGATTCTGTGGGTGATCCATTTGGACTCCCCAGGTCTGAAGGTTCATTTAGATTTTTTGTCTTTCTCCCAATTTTCCCCCATTTACAGAGACCAAAGAACTGTACCACATTGGATGCCTGGGACGACCCTCAGATGCCACACCCTTCTTGTCCAATCCAGTGCGGCGATGTCACACTGTGTGCTATCGGTAGCCCGTGACAACCTTAGTGCGTCACAATGTGTCCTACAACTAGGATGCGACGATTCCTGTAGAATTTGTTGGAGTGAGTCAATTTGTATTTTTTCACCCAGTTTTTCCTTAGTTTCTTGGGGTTGAATTGTAATGCTAGTGTTTGATTGATTCATGAGTTTAAATATTTCTTGTGATTGGTTTTTAGGGATTGAAAGTCTTTCTTTTGTAATTTTGCAAGTTTTTTCTTTTGATCTTTGTCACAAGGATATAATCTCTGGATCTTTGATCCGAGTGCTTGTTTGACAAAGGATATTTGATTCATTTGAGATTTTGGATTGATTTTACTTTCCATATTGGTTGTTGATTGAGAAACACTTTTTTTTTTACGTTTGACAAAATACTCTCTCATCTTTCTCATTTTTGTCTACATTATAAGTTTGATTTGGAAATTGTGTTGAGAATGTCTTGATTTTCTTGGATTATGTTTTCCTTTCATCATTGCATCCCTGATTTGATTTAGGAAAGGAAGAACCAAATTCATTTATTCTTTTTAGTAATCTTTCATAAGAAATTTTTTACATTCGAAATATTTGTTAAAGTAGAATAGTTGGGAAATTTTGTAGTTCGTGATTATTTGGAATTGTATTCATTCAAAATTAAGAAATTGCAATTCATATATTTTTTTACTTCAAAAGAATACCTCCCCCCTACTGTAATTAGAGTTCATTGAATTGAAAGATTGTACATTCATCTCTTTTTTCATTTTATTGGGTCAAGGTCACAACATATTCAGTTTCATTTTCATCTCCCTTTTGAGTAAACAATAGCCTCTAAAATACAGTGTAAATTAAAAATTAATAACAAATTTTATTTTCTAGGGATTATTTTCACGAACATTAGCTAGGATAGAGATTTGAAATAGGTTGTAAGGCACACTCTCCAAAGCATCAAAACACACAATAGTGTCTTGTGATAGGGAGAGTTCAAATTTGATTGTTACATTTTGTCCTGGGAAGCCCTTCTAACACAAGGGTCAATCACGAGGTCTCATTAGGACTGGAAGAGTTACTCACCCTGCTTTGTTGGTCTTAGTGTAGAGATTGCGTGTATTATTGGGGGTCACTTGAAGGTATACCCATGATTATGTGTGGGATCCTTTTGAGTTGATTTCGGGCTAGATAACCTGCCTGTGCACATGGATTGGACCATCGACTGTTTCCCCAGGCATCACTATTATAGTTGGTAACCTTAGTAGCCTATCTCTTTAGGGTCTTTACACGAGGTGACTCTGGAGGGGCAAGTCTTCACGGTACCTAGAATCGACGTTGGCCAAACTTAATCGGGCTCCTTGGAGGGTATACCCACGATTATGTGTGGGATCTTGCACCAGGGTGTAAGTCCGTTAAGTAGGTCTTCAATGTAAATTTTCCACCCACTTTATCCTAACCCCTTCTTGTCTTGATTTCACGACATTGGATTTCATCACCAACTAGTGACTTCAAAATAAGAAGGTTTGTTTGCTTGGCTTAATTTCTATATTTGATTAGTGAGTGATGTTTGTTTTTCTAGTTGGCCTTAGATTTTTTTCATTCTTTGCTTGGTTCAGCCAACATCAGCCTTTTCCATTCACATAGGATGCAAGGGCTACCCTCGAAAGATATGGAAGGTTATCTCCCTGTTGGCACAAGGGCAGACCTAGGGTTCAATGCTTCAACAATGCACCAACAAAACACTAACTACCGGCCTTTTCGGCAACACCTGGGAAGCAGGAAAAGTCTCACCCGAGGTAGAAGCAGGGGGGATAACAAGACTCAGGTGTCTGTAACCAATCTGGGACATATATTTGTGATAATAACACTTCGCAGAGTATTCTAGCAACACTTAGAAGGTGATATTTGTTAGTTCATTAACTTTGTTAACATCGCCAAACTTACCCAAAGATAGATCGGTGCAGTAACAATAAAGATTAAGAAATTTAATCATTTAGCACATATCACTTAGTTAGATCTAACATTCATTCATCCTTAACACAAATAAATCACTAAGCATCAACAGATCTATCTAACATACATAATAAGAAAAGCACTGAGCATATTCATAACATAAACAACACAACACAAAGCAACCAAAGACACAAGATATACATGGTTCACCCTAGTGTGGGGCTACGTCCACCAACTGGTTCATCTTATTTATTATTCTTCAATATATTACATTCAGTTTCTCCTGTGCACTAAACCACAGAGCCAAGCTTCACACTAGATAGGATATCTGTGCACTAAGCACCATATCCTCCTTCCCAAAATTAGGTCAAGGCACAAATCCAACTTATCTATCAAGCATAGAGCCTTACATACACATTATGTTGCACAAAGAAACTCAGAACTACTTGCACTTAGCCACTTCCACCACCCCCTACTCTTCTACAATACATTCATACTTATACTTTTAAAATCCCTTACAAAAAGGCCTAAACATGGGAGAACCCATGGGCCGACTTCCCATAAACCATTACAAAAACCCTAAGGAACCCCTTGCTGGGTTCACATAGCCCACAAAATAAGTGAGAACTGTGATCTCAGCTCCACCTAGGTGCTCCATCTTCGACCAGACTGTCGAAGTCCAAAGCTAGTCAAAACCTGACCAAGGTTTCCTCAAAACTTGGTCGAGGGATAACAGGCCCCCACCACTCACTTGTGACTCATCCAGAGTCACTTAGGTCTAGGAAATGTTGCTTCGAAGGCCTCGAGCTTCACTTGAGCTTCCTCGACTTGCAGTTTCACTTGAGCCTCCTGCTCAACGAGCTCCTGGATTGTCTGCTCTATAATAGGCCCTTCGAGGAACTGTTCCACTTTTGCAACCACTTGGTCCAGTTGTGAGATTTGTCCCTCAATTTCTTCAAACACCTTGTAGGCTTCATCCTGCATAGGTTATAGCTTTTGCACAACTTCCATTACCCTTTCATGGATGGCAGTAATATGCAACTGCAATGCACGCTTCTCTTGATATGCCTTCATTCTTTCAACTGTGGTGAGTAGCTTAATCTGTGCCTGCACGGAGAAATCCTCTTGCTGCACCTCCTGTAACTGTGCTTCCAGTTTCCTTAGCTCAAGATATTCTGTGAGGCATTCATATGTCTGTGCGCTTCTATTGCTCAGTTGTTTTCATTATGAGGCGAGGGATATGATCCCTACTATTGATTTCTTAGTGGATTCCTCCCTTTGGTCATGCACCTCCGGCAGGGTGCTCGATACTACTTGGATCTCCAACTCATGTTCCTCCTGTGCCAAGCCTGACACAGAGCGACATGATTTATTCACTACTTCTTTGACCGTATCCCATTCTATGAGCAACTTCTCCTTTTCTCTCTGTAGATGGGATTTTTCTTCTTGGATCGTCACCTGAAACTCTTCTTTCTCATTTTCATAGGTGGTTACACAGTACCGCGCTACTCGTAATTGATCTAAGACTTCCTCTTTCTCTTGTTCCAGGGTTTCTATAGCCTTCTCCTTCTCTTCTTGGACTTTCTGAATTCGAGCCTCTATCGCATCTACAACTCTTTTCAAATGGGTTGGTTCATCCCCCAATTCCACAATCTGTGACGCAGTAGGTATTGTGCGGACCGAACGAATGGCTTGTTGTACTTCATTAAATTCCTTTTCGATCCTACCATATGATTCATCCTGCTTCACTCCATATCTCTGCAAGATGTCCTTGGAAGCATCCTCCATGGCTTTGTGGACCAAACTAATGTCGTCTTCCATGAGCGTGGCCTCTGACTGGGGCTTACTAGCACGTGTCTTCTTTCTTGCTGAAGGTTTCTGCGGAGAAACCTTCCTCTTCTGCGGTGTTACTGTTTCAGCAGGGGTATGTTTCGACGGTGTAGCTTCACCTTCTCCTTGATTTTCTCCTTCATCCCCTCCTCCTTGTCCATTTTCTTCGTCCCCTCCTCCTAGTCAGCCAAATCCATTTTATTCAGAGGCATTGTCCTCCTCATTAGTCTCTATATTCTGGAATTCTTCCTTCTTTTTCTTCTTCTTTGTCCCATTGTATTGTCCAACGTGCTCGACCCAAGTGACCATGGGGCTTCCTATGGTGTCGGTGTCGAAGATTTCTACATCAAAAACAGATACAAGGAACTCCTCCGACCACTCCTTTGTGATCTACTCCATGTCTTCATATGTTAGCTTATAGTACGATTTTAACTCTTCCTTGCTCTAATCTCTATGCATAGTGATATAGATGAATTGAGGATCTACACGGAACTTGGTTATTGGTCTATACTGGTGCAGGGTGCATAGTGTCATGTGTGGAAATTCTTCAATGACAACCTTTAGTTGTTGATAGTACACGTGGAACACAACGTTGGACTTCCACTGCTTCGACAATCATTGGTGTACCATAAGGTGGAAAACCTAGCGACCAACGACTCTAATGGTTCTATCTCTGAAAAGGTTGCTCCTTCAGGCATTTTCCAAGTGACAAATGTGATCAAAATGATTATCAAGATGAAGTGGAATTTGTATCCCAGATCATTGACGAGGTAACTCTTTCTCAAGTTCATTGATGAGGTAACTCACCCAATTCATATGCATGCCCTCCACTCATTTTCCTATGGAGTCCACCACGAAATCGATGACCTGTGTGGGGCGGTTCTTCCTTATGATCTTGCCATCTATGAGTTGGAAAGAGAGGCACACTATTCCATCCTATATAGAGGCTACCTTGTAGCCTTGCTTTCCTTTTACAAATTCACCATAAGCTTCTTTTATGCGCTGTGCCAGGAAGTGATCTGAGGCCTTCTTTGGATAAAATTGTTGAGGGTTAGGTCCCTGCATGATTAATCCTGTAATCAAGTGGATCAACGTCGGATCCATAGTAATCCGTCGGTCGAGCCACAGGTATCCTCCATGGTAGAACGACAAGAGGATTTTAACACAAGATTTAACCTACTGGTGGCGGCCAAAATGAGGAATCTTCATCACATTTAGCACAGTGGATTGCGCCAGCTCCTTAATCCATGGTTGGGAGATGAGTCGAGGCTTCTTCCCAATTATCTTCGTCAAGTATCGGTGGGGTGCAAGCATAGAATAGTTATTTATGTCGCTTAGATTTAAATCGTTGTTCTTCAGTAATGGGATCTATCGCAACTGACTCCCGACTACCCATATTCCCTTCAGAATATACGCGGTGAACAAAGTGTACTCATAATCTCGTGGAATGTTGTCGCGGTTAACCCCGCCAGCCAACAGTGGAATGTACTTTGGTAAGATCGACAGGATCTTCTTCGCATTAGCCAGATCGCCTGGATGCTTACTTCACTACTCGTTCGCAAGGTTGAAATGACCAAAATGTCATCCAGTTGAAGGGGAAGCCTGCAGTCCCCTGGTCGACGATGACTGGACACCTTCAGATAATGGTCTTTCAGCCATTATCTTCTTGAGGACCTCCTCGAAAAACTTCTCTAATGCACTAGGTTCGCCCGATATTCTCACCTTTAAACAGACAGGTCGGGGTAGGCGAACGAATGGTGAGGTCTATCTTCTTATAGCACAACTTGACACATAATAAATTCTCTTCTTGGCTCAGTTAATCACGGGTGGAAAAAAGTGGTGATGGTGCAGCGTCTGACGAGTTAAATAAGTGAGGCACCATAATAGATTCTTCCAATGGGAAGGAATGCTTCCATCAATGTGAATATGTTAGTTATGGCATGGTCTCAACATCCCAATGCGGTCCATCCACCTATAAATGTGTTTCCTAGCCATTCCGGAGCGTTGTTATAATGGGCGGGGTACCTCCAATGGTCATATAGCTTCGTCAGGGTGAAGTCCCATTCTGCGCGGTCATGTTGTTTCTACGAGGTTCAAATCCTGTGAACTTGCCTCTTGCAAGGTTCCAGTCTATGAAGTCTTCCATCCGTTCTCTGTAGTTTCCTGTGGCTTTTCTAACTTGGATTTCTTTTTACTGAGCTTCCTTGCCTTCTTTCCTATGATCTGAGCCTCTCTAACTGTTTTTGGATTCCTCTTTCCATTCTTATTCTTATCTTCTCTTAGTGTAGTGACTTCGCACTACTAATGTTCTCTCAAAGGGGTCAAAGTTAATATCCCTTCTCTTATTAATTCCAGGGTGGGTATTCTTGTTTTTTGCATGGATAGGTCCTTCAAGCCTTCTTGTGTTCTTTCAACCTCGATAGACAATTCTCTTGCCTTTTGTTGCTTCGACTTATCTTCTCATTCTTCTATTAGTCGGTCTATTTTTATAGCTATGAAATCCCTTAGTTCTTTCTTTTTATTTTATGTAGCTTCTTCCTCTACTTTCCTTCTGATCTGATCTTTCCCGGTCCTAGTCTTACCTAGTAAAAGTGGCAAAGGGGCATTGTTCTCAACAAACTTAATGACTTCAAATTCTTCTTCATTTAATGTTCCATGAATGATAACAGGTATATTAGTAAATCTTCCACATAAAGTTATCATCTTTCCCTTAAACAAGCCTATCCTTCCCAATGAAGGTACCACATTAGGATTTCCCAAAGTTTCCCAAGTGTCTTTTGTCATAATATTCACTTGCATTTCTTCATCCAAGACACAGTCTATGCCAAAGTCTCCTATTATTGCACTTATGCATTGTTTTACTTTCAGGATCTCTGGTAAACTGACATCTTTGTGATCATTCATTGTTTCTTTCCACTGTGATAACATAGTCTGAGATTTCTCTGATTATTTCTCTTTATAATTCTATAACATGCTCTTAGTTTCTTGACTTTATTCATAGTTTTCTTGTCTCATGTTCATTCTTTCAACTTTAGCAATCATCCTTGGACAATCCTCAACCTCATGGCCAACAATTTTACAACAAAGACAAATAGGACCTGTACCATGGAATTCCTTAGCAAGATGTGTCGGTATTCTGCAGTTATAACATAGTGTCAATCCTCTCTTTCTATTGTATGTTCCCCAACCTCTCCTATACTGTGCACTAGGATCATAGTGCTGGTCCTGCAATTCACAAAAAATCTTTCTAGGTTCCTGCATCCACTTATTAGTCCAAAATTTATTTCTATGCATAGGAATAACATGTCTTTCTTCATTTCTATTAGCTTTAATTATATCAACTCTTTCTTCCAACTGCACCCTAGCTTTCAAACTAGGAAAAAATCTATTAAACATACTTAAATTCATTCTTTCGGAACAAAACTTTTCACTTATCTTACTCTTATCAAAGCACAAAGCTTTACCTCTTTTAAGATATTACCTCTTTTCTTCAGATCAGATTTCTTTCTTAGCACAGAGCTTCGCAAGTCAAGTAGATTACTACGCACTTCAACAACAAATCTATGCACAGATCTTCTCTTTTCTTTACTTCAGTTCCCAACAATCACAATTTCAGGTCTCGACAACGGAACCATTTGTTGGCACAGGGGCAGACCCAAGGTTCAACGCTTCAACAACTCACCAAAAAAACCCTAACTATTGACCCTTTCAGCAACACCTGCGAAGCAGGAGAAGTTTCACCCAAGGTAGAAGCAGGGGGGGGTTACAGGACTCAGGTGTCTGTAACCAAGCTGGGACACAGATCTGTGATAATAGCACTTCGCAGAGTATTCTAGTAACACTTAGAAGGTGATATGCGTTAGTTTATTAGCTTCGTTAACATTGCATAACTTAACCAAAGATAGATCAAAGCATTAACAATAAAGATTAATCACTTTAATCATTTAACACATAGCAATGAGTTAGATCTAACATTCATTCATACTTAACACAAATAAATCACTAAGCATCAATAGATCTATCTAACATACATAATAAGCAAAGCAATGAGCATATTCATAACATAAAAAACACAACACAAAGCAACCAAAGACACAAGATATACGTGGTTCACCCCAGTGTGGGACTACATCCACCAACTGCTTTATATTCTTTAGTATTCTTCAATCTCTTACATTCAGTTGCTCCTATGCACTAAGCCACAGAGCCAAGCTTCGCACCAAACATTAGATCTGCGCATTGAGCACCAGATCCTCCTTCCCAAAATTAGGTCAAGGCACATATCCAACTTCTCTATCAAGCACAGAGCCTTACATACACATTTGTTTGCACAAATCAACTCATAACTACTTACACTTAGCCACTTCCACCACCCCCTACTCTTCTACAATACATTCTTACTTATAATTTTACAATCCATTACAAAAAGGCCTAAACATGGGAGAACCCATAGGCCGACATCCCATAACCCGTTACAAAAACCCTAAGGAACCCCTTTTTGGGTCCACATAGCCCACAAAATAAGTGATATCCACGTTCTCAGCTCTGCTTGGGTGCTCCATCTTTGACCAGCCTGTCGAAGTCCAAAAGTGGTCAAAACTTGACCAAGGTTTCCTCAAAACTTGGTCGAGGGACAACACTCGCTTTGCTTCCTAACTCACCAGAGGGATCTCCTGAGGGAGTAGTCAATAACGAAGTAGCTTCCGAAGTTGGAAGTACACATTCTTTAGAAGGGTTTCAAATTGTTTCAGATTCCTTAGAGGCATTCTGAGTTCCCCCAAATCTGTTATTGAGTATTAGACAAGAGGCACATTTTCTCCAGATGAATTCATTGGGATAAATTGTTGTTGTTGAGAATACTGGAGTACCTACTAAACCTAACGCAGGGCCTAGAGTAGATGATCCAATGTTTCCAAGTGAATCATTTAGAACCTGATGGGTGTTATATATGCACTAAAAACACACTAAAAAACCCTCAATTAAATTGTCAACTCAGGGTAGGTAAACTTAGAGCTAAAGAAAAATATATGCCAAGGTAGATAGATTGGTAGTAGTATAGTCTAACTAAGGGCTAATCTATTCAAGAAAATCTATCTAATGAGCAAACCCTACTAAGAAACTTTAAACTATGTAACCTAAGTACTTTTGAACCAAGGATCGATGGATAGTTCTAGGAAGGAAAAGGAAAACCCTACTAAGAGAACTAATTGAATCATGACAATAAGAAAAAACAAACTATTTAAGCATAACAATAAACAAATATCAATAGAAAACTACTTTAACTAGTCTACTTGAATTCAATAAACAACTATTTTATGAAAGCAAGTAAATAAACAAGCAACTATACTATCAAAGCAAGAATAGACAAGTAAGAAATTAACCTATTAAAGAAAGAAACAACTAACTAACCTAGGATAACTTCTACAACAAGTAAACTAATAAAAACTACTCAATAAGAAACTAACTAAGCTAAGAGACAAGTGAACTCTATTCTTAATACAACCATTTCTAATTTACAAAATAAATCTACTTAATTGAAAGAAAGAAGAATTAACAACTAATTTTTAATCTATGATATGCAAACTACTCTTTAATCTATGATATGCAAACTACTCTTTAATCTAATTTACAAAATAAATCTACTTAATTGAAAGAAAGAAGAATTAACAACTAATTTTTAATCTATGATATGCAAACTACTCTTTAATCTATCAAAGAAAAAGATTATCTATCCTACAAAAGAAAGAAACCTATCTTCTGATCTATGAAAGAAATAAGCTATATTTTAACCTATGAAAACTCAAATATAGTGTTGATGGTTGTGTGAACGTCTCCAGTGTCTTATAATATCACGATGGCACTTAACAATGAAAGATAATTCAAGAGGGATAAACTCGATGTTGAATTCAATAGAAAAGTGAAAGGTGTGAATTAGGCAATCCAATGAGAACTTAGCCATTACGGAAACAACATCAATTACCCTGCATATCCATGTGATTATTACTCATGCATTAATCATCAACAGTTATAAAGAGATTGTGAAATTCAATTGCATTCTATACTATGTAAGCAAACTCGTAACTAAATTCAATCATTAACTACAAATTGAAATTGCAACCTAGATCTAAGAAAGAAATTACATGAAGTAAACTAAGCTAGACCTTTTTCAACAATTCAAATTGCAAAAAGAGAAATGCTTATAAACATGATTTAAACATTATTCTATCATATGACAAGTAAACTAATGAGCAAATTAATTAAAAAATAATTAAGCAAAAAACTAAATAGTAATTGAATAAGCAATCTAAAAATAAAAACTAGAACTAATACTATCCATCCATCGAAGCCTTGTTAAAGAAAACATGAATTACAATTCTGTTCTAAAACTCTATTTTAAATTATATTTTGAACTTGATTTTAAAAGCATAAAGAAAGTATAATTTACTATCTAATAACACATGGGGTTAGTGTCCAAGTTTGCAAACTTGTTTCTATTAGCTACAAAGTCAATGCATATTGACAAGATCCTTCATACTAACCTGCAAAAAGGAAACTAAAACAATTAAACTACAACAACAAGTTATATAACAAAGAAATAAACTAACAATTCATGTACATGAAATAAAATAAAAAGACATCTATGCTATTTAATTCATAAACAAACTCATAGAACAGTTACCCAGACTGTTGGTGGGCCCCCCAGCAAGTCGTGGTCACTCCTCAAATGCACACCATGAACTCAACAAAGTGATTTCACCATTAAAACTTAAAAACGCAGGTTTACACAGTCTGACAAACTGAAAATGGAAAAGCAAAGCTAAAATTGTTTTTGTCTAAAACACACGACTTCTCTCTTTTTGTATGTGTTAAGAACCAAACATCAATATAGCATATAAAAACCTCAGGAAAAGTACTCAACGCCTTGAAAAAGAGATAATTTCAGATAATACGCCTCTTCGAGGGGGCAACCTCCTTTTAC
>JZKD02S1972013.1:116663-172163 GCA_000966675.3 Picea glauca
GTTTTTTTCTTGTGCTCCGGGTACTCTTTTGAAAGGGTCCTTTACCAAATCGATTGGCTCCTCTCCTATTTGTGGGAACTATAGGAAATTCTTGTTGAATCACTTCTTGGAGATTTTAAGGTGTGGGATCAAGAGATATTGAAGGCATCGGGGGTTTAACAATAGGCTTCCTTTGATCTTTACTCTTGGTCTTTTTACCCGATGAGGATGCAGGGGTTTCAACAATATTCTTGTATTGTTACGGTAAGGAAATGGTTTGTGCAAGGGTATTTGGAGTCCTTGGAGAGTGGGGCTTGGATGGAGATATTGTCCTTAGATCTAATGTCTTTTTGTTGGTCTTAATTGTCAAGCGAGGGTTTGCAAATTGATAGTTGAATGCATCCCAAGTTTTCCCATGTTTCTCTAATTCGGCTAGAAGAAGGAGTTTGATTAAGCCATTGTGAAAGGGGATGTTGTGGGGGTTAGTTGCATTCTTCCTCACTTGAGAGGACATCTTCTCCAAGCTCTTTAGAAAGTATAAGGGAAAATTCAAAAGTTTGTTAAACTGAAAATGAGCTAGCAATCTGAAATGACAGGCTTTGAAAGTGGAATATCTACCTTTGCATGTGATCAACCTAGTGATTATGATGAGAGGGTTGATCAATTCCTCCTTTATCCATTCCTTAGAATATCCTTTTTCTCCTGAAATGTTCTGGAATTCGGGCTTAAAAACCCTGTTATAGCTTGAGCACAACAGCTGGTGTTTTTTGAACCATCTATCTCCCATTCTTGGAAGCTTTGTGGCTACAACAATGGATTCTTCTGAGACCCCAAAGGTAAGAGGCCCCATACACATTGTATTCCCATCGAAACCAAGGGAAAATTGCATGGATATGTCATCATCATGACCCTGCAAATGGTATAAAAATGGCCCCCAGCCTGCGCGCAAAAACACATCTCTGCACTGTGCAAGCTTAGGAATGGAAAACATATATGCATGGGAAGAGGGTTCATACCTCTTGGGCATTGTGATGAGGTGACAAAATAGATAGAGGTGAAATTCACCAAGAGAGGCGATTTACCAGATTTGTCTAGGATTTTGAATGATCCTATTTTGCATTCTCCTTATTAGCCAGTCATACCAGCCAAACTACCGTCCGACATTCCTAAATTTTATGGTCGAGCAGGAGAAGACCCAAATAGCCATGTTATGCATTTCCATCTTTGGTGTTCGTCCAACTCATTGATGGACGAATCCATCAGATTACAAATTTTCCAACGAACTCTCATGGGTTCGACAACAAAATGGTACATCGAGTTATTGCGAGGATTATTTAATGACTTTAATACCCTAGCCATGGATTTTCTAACACATTACTAGTTGTCTATTCAATATGAGTCAGGAATCGAAATTTTGAGTTCTTTTAAACAATCTTCTTCCACCCATATTTCTGATCACATCCATGAGTGGAGGAGGAGAATATAGTTAATCCAAGTTCCCCTTTCTGATCAATTATTGGCAGAGTGGTTTACCAAATCACTCATTTGGCCTATAGATCGTGATGTTGCCATGGGTGGTGTTGTCACTGAAGAACATGCAATTAGTCATGCTCAGTATCTAGATATCGTTTATTCGCAAATGGGCATGCTCTATGACTTAATCCCTTATGCTCCTTTTCCTTCAACGAATCCTACCCCAACACATCCAGTAGCTTCTCATGTTGTTGATGGTGTGATTGACACCTTCCATGATGAGACTTAGTCTCCACAAGACATTCACACCAATCCTAAATCTAATAATTCTAATGTACAAAATACTCCTACTCCTACTCCTTCCTCCGGTAAGACTGTTGAAGTTAATTCGGTTCAATCCACACCTACTGGGAAAAACCAAAATAAAAAGAAAGGGAAGGGTAAGAATAAGGAGGAAGAAAACAATAATCCACAATATGAGAGGTCCAAAATGAAACCTGTTGATGAGAAAGATAAATGTAAACCTCGTTACCCTTGCCTTATTTGCAGTGACGATCATTACATGAAATATTGTCCATGACGTGCTGAGGTTACTAAGTTCCTCCAAGGGACCGGGAAGCCTCCTACACCTGTCGTTTTTTCACAACCTTTCCCTTCTCAGTAGCAGGCCCAACTGGTCATTCATGACCAACCCTCTACTTCTACATCATCTTACATCCTTATGTGTACTGGTGACTCCAAAAAGAACAAAGTTGCAGTCACAACTCGAGCCAAAGATTACTCTTCGTCAAAAGAGAAAGTTGATGACATATCACCTTCATTGGTGCAACCTTCTCCCACAACTTCACCTCCAAACGGTCCTCTTCATCTCGAACGACCGGGTCTTGATAGAGTTCTTTTTCCTCCTCCCAAGGGTGTTGTTTGAAAGTCTGCATTTAATCCTCATACACGTGCTGCCCAAAACTACAGTATTGTAGAAGACCTTGCGCAAGCACCCTCCGTGATGTTGGCTCTCGAAGTCCTTCAAAGTTTTCCTACTCAAAGGAAGGCACTGTTAAAGGCCATTGGTGGAATTAATCCTATGGATACCAATTTGATAATATTTTACTTGGAAGATCACATTCCAAGGCTCCCTCCTCAGTTATCATTTCAGATCCAAGTTGTTGTTGAAAACAAGAATATTTGTAGAACCATTATTGATGAAGGAGCCTCGACTTGTGTTATGTTTGTTACTTGTTGGAAAGCTATTGGATTTCCTGCCCTTACCGAGTCACACAATACACTTAAGGCCTTCAATGGTACAGGTTTTATACCTTACGGTGTTCTTCCCTCGTTGTCTATTGTGTTGGAAGGTAAGTCAATCAATGTCAAGGTTGGGGTCTTTGATGCACCTCTTGATTATAACCTTCTACTTGGTTGTAGATGGATTTATTCCAAGCGTGCAGTTGTGTCTACCCTTTTCCGTGTGTTACGTTTGCCACACCAAGGAAAGGTCGTTACTGTCGACCAACTGAGCTTCTTTAATTCTTATTCCTGTACTAGCAACATTCCCTTTATCTCGAAGAAACCTCCCGGTTATGAGAATGTCAGAGTGGGTCTTTTGAAAGACTCAAATTTGATGGGTACATTTCCAATCCCACCACCCGATATGCCCCCTCCTTTTGTTGCCTTAATTAACATGATATCAACCATCGTTCATGAAACCCCAGAGTCATATGACCCATGGATAGTACCTAACTCTGGTGATTATCTCTGTTATGACGACCGCATGCCTTTAAGTCTGGTCAAATCCGCTTATCATGCTATTCAATCGACAAACCCCTCTCCTCCTTCTCTGTGTGATGCATCTCCTGATCCATTTCACATGATCTTTCCTACTGATGAGATGATCATTTCAGTCATGTCTATGTAAGATATCCCATGGGACGATGGGCATCATCGCTCCATTCTCTTCCTAGAACATGATACCATAGAGAGCTACCAACGGATTTCGACTCCGTCAATCATTGGTGTTATCTCTTTCATTCCAGAGTCAACACACGATGTATTGTATGAAGGGAACTTGAGTAACATTTCACCTACCATTTCTATTGACATATTTATTAAACCCGGAGTCATGGAAAATGTCCATATCAGTGCCTCATGTTCTACTAATGAGGTTTGCACCTATAAAGCCCCTTTTTAATAATTTCATGACAATTTTTTCTGGAGTTATGAAGAAATGCCAGGGATTGATCCTGATATCGTTGTACATGAGATTAATACATACCCGGATGCTAAACCCATTTGCCAGAGACTTCACCCAGTCCATCCACGTAAAGTTGCTTCTATCAAGCTTGAAGTAGAAAAACTTCTTAAATCCAACTTTGTCTATCATGTGGCTTTGACCGATCGGGTATCCAATCTTGTTCTCGTAAATAAGAAACAAGGTACGATCCACGTTTGCATAGATTATAGGGATATAAATAAATCTTTTCCTAAGGACAATTACCCTACCCCTTTTGTTGACCAGATCATTGAAAATTTTTCGGGGAGTGCAATATTTTCCTTGATGGATGGTTTCTACGGCTATAATCAAATTAATATTTTACCAGCAGATCAACACAAGACCACTTTTATTTTCCCTTGGGGAACCTTTGCCTACTAGAAATTACCCTTTGGTCTAAAAACTGTTGGTGTGACCTTTCAATGCGCTATGTCTTACGCTTTTCATGATATTAAGCACATTGTACAGCCATATCTTGATGATCTACCACAGCATTCCATGCATCGTCAAGATCACTCGACACATTTGTGGGCCATTTTCCTACGTTGTCGTTATTATCACATACGTATGAATCCACACAAATGTGTTTTTTGTGTGGAATCCGACCAACTTCTGGGTTTCAATGTGTCTATACATGGGATTTGGGTAGACCCCTTGAAGGTTGAGGCTATTCTCAATCTACCTACTCCTTCCACACTACGCCAACTCCATAGTTTGCAAGGGAAGGAAAAATTCTTATGTCGATTCATCCCCAATTATGCTGAACTGACAAAAGGATTCACTCGGCTCCTTAAGAAAGGTTATGACTTTGTATGGGACTATACTCCGAACAAATCCTTTGAATCTTTGAAACTAGCCTTAACCCGTACAACATTGTTGTTTCCCCCTGACTATAGCCGAGATTATTTCCTATACTTAGCTACTTTAGACTCCACCATTGCTATGGTCTTAGTCCAAAAGGATGACTCACATGATGAGCAAGTGATACATTATTTGATTCAGAGTCTCATGACTACCGAAACCAAATACCTACATGTGGAGAAACTGGCCTTGGCAACTGTTCAATCTGTTCAACGTTTTCGTCACTACATCCTACTACGTAGAACCACAGTCATTTCTGACTGCAACCCCATGCAACATATCCTTACCCAATAATTGTTGGGGGGAAAGTACTCCAAATGGATAGTAATTCTCCAGGAGTTTGACTTGGAATTTGAACGTGCTAAGTCAAAGAAATCTTTGGTTTTTGTCGAATTGATCTGTGACCTTCCCTCTACTGAGGCAGAAAATGTGGAAGAGGATTCCTTACCTGATGAATCCCTATTTTTGATCAGTTCTGATGACGTATGGTACTGAGATATTATCATCTATCTCCAGACTCAAACTTTCTCACCTGATCTTTCTAGTACAGATCGTCATCGTATACGGTATCATGCCCGTCAATACATCATCCTTGGTGATACCCTTTACCGCCACGATATTGATTCCATTTTTCGATGATGTCTCACCTACGAGGAAGCTGAGAAAGATTTGAATGATTGTCACTCTAGAGCATGTGGCGGTCATATGTCTGGGTATGACACTACCCAAAAGATCTTACGAGCTGGTTATTTTTGGCCTTCATTGTTTAAAGATTTCATTACTGTTGTCCAGAAATTCCATGCTTGTCAAAATTATAATCATAAGATCCGATCTCATACTGCTCCCTTACATCTTGTATTTTCTATGGCTCCATTCACCAAATGGGGCATTGACTTCATGACATGTAACCCTCACTCGGCCTGGGGGCATGGATACATTATTGTAGCTATGGATTATTTCACTAAGTGGGCCAAGGCGATGCCTACATTTGATAACACTGGGAAAACTGCAACATTGTTCATATTCAATCATATCATTACTAGGTTTGGTGTCCCTCAAGCCATCATTACTAATTACGGTAGTCATTTTTGAAATTTTATGATGTTTGAACTTATTGAAAAGTTAGGTCTTTGCCATGATAACTCAACCTCCTATTATCCACAGGCCAATGGCCAAGTTGAAGCAATCAACAAAGTTATCACTACCATGCTTTGATGGATGATAGGAATTCATAATTCAAATTGGCACACAATGTTTTTCTTAGCATTATGGGCATATCAGACATCCGTCTAGTTTGCCACAGGATTTACACCTTTCCAGTTAGTTTATGGTATCGAAGTTATTTTGTTGATTGAATGTGAGATACCATGTTTGAAACTAGCCGTTGAAATTATCCCTAACACCTCTGCTGAAGAGGAACATCTTTTGTATTTGATGCAACTAGACGAAACTTGTCGCGATGCCGCCTTATTTATTGAAACTCAGAAGAAACGTGTCAAATCCCAATATGAAAAGCATGTCAACCCACGTGTTTTTTCTGAAGGTGATCTAGTTCTTCTTTACGAGCAAGATTGTGATTTGATAGGGGCCGATTAATTCGATCCCATGTGGCGGGGTCCTTATATTGTCAAACGAGTGTTGGAGAAGGGATCTTATGAGTCGATGGATTATGATCGAGTTCCTTTGAGTGAACCTAGAAATGGGATTTACTTAAAGAAGTACTATTCTTAAGTCATTTTTGCATGAGTGCTTGTATTTTAGTGTATAATACTCTTGTGTGTTTTTTCATTGTTTGGTTTCGACCTTTAGTTGCTTACCTTTCATTGTGCTTGGTTTTCAGATGTCGGTGTCTTCACTACCCTACCTTGGATTCACTGATGGTGCTAGTCGCAGTACCCAAAACTTAGCGTCTGTTGCTTTTGGGCAATTTATGCACCTACAGATGAATTGATTAGTGTACATGGTGTTTGCCTTGGTTGTGCGACTAACAATATCACAGAATACAGTGCAGTCATAGAATTATTGACCGATGTTGTTTCACTTGGAATCCACCATCTTGTTGTACGATTGGATTCACAGTTAGTGGTCCTACACTTAAGTAATGTTTACTCCATTCTAAGTCCTACGTTGTTAAGGGTATATATACGAATTTGCCTCTTAGAACGTCATTTTGATTACATCGAATATCAACACATTCCTAGATGTCTAAATATATTAACATATGCATTGGATAATTATGTGTTAGATAGAAATTTGGGACATTTATAAAATCCAATCACACTTTGTACATACAAACAAGTAAGTCGGTATAAGCCTCATATATATATAACGATAAGAGTTTACAAAAAAAGTGTTTTGTCTAAAGACCAAAATATCAAAAATGTGAAACACATGGCTTCATATACAATAGATAATCAAGGATGCTTCTCACTATAACATGTGATTGCTTGTGCTACTCTACGAAGCAGTCAACCGATGGAAGCAGACACGCCCACTGTGTGGCATTGGTAATGCCTCGGGATATCATCTATAGAGGCATCTGGGATGTTCATCGTGAGTCCTTCCAAATTTTTTTCTATGGTCTCAAAGTCATCAAAAACTACTCCTGCTATGACACCTCTCTCCCCTTGCCTCTCGATAGGGGATGAACCTGGAGGACGATACGGTCCCACATCTGCACCATCAAAGAGATTTTGATTAGTCATCGGGTAAACAACATAAAAAAACATTTTATATCTTTAAAAATAACAAAAACATGATATAAGAAAATTTCCCTTCTTACGTATGTCCCTCCATTGGGAACCCTTATGAAGAGCTAGGTCCATATCTCCATGAAAGTCTACCCCGACATATGCATAATCATCGACCATGAGCATTTGAGTTCTCAACCAGTCAATGAAAACATCGTTATATCTAATGATGGGACCGACTGCATGTCGTGCCATGAGGTCGACCCACCTCTTCATTCTCAGATCTTGTGGGGCAGGTATACCCCACTCTACATGTACGCGCAAAACTGGGACCCTCTCTAGGAATAAGGATACCAAAATGGAACTGTATCCGAACTGTTTCAACCCGCCACTCCTACACTTGGTCAGTTGTTTTTTCATACTTTTAATAACCCCTTCACACCAGTTGAAGACTTGAGGCTCCATACACTCCAACGCGTACCGAAAATAGCTCCTAAGATCCATATGGGGAGCTTCACTCCCTGCCATGCATGTGATGGTATAGAGGATGGTCCATAGAGGCAAGTCTCAGACATCTCTAATAGCGACTTTATCACTATGTTTCTAGGTACCCGACACAGAATGTTCACTGATGTAGTGGTTCATAGGATCACCGCCACCTTTGCTACCTGTAAGTGTTACTCAAGATCCACGGCAAGACAACCCTATCAAGAAGTAGATATCCTCGATATCTATGGCAAGAGTGTGAGCACCCACATGAAACGCATGCTCATTCACATCACACATGTGGACTAGGTACTCAATCAGTCTCAGCTGAGCCCTCATACCATGGATCTTAAAGAATTTCAACAACCCACATTGCCAGAGGGCCATCACCGTTCCCAGGTAATTCTTGACAAAGTAGTCTGTAATATCCCTCGAATGAACCCAATTGTAAATTTAATGTAAGTGTACTTAAGATGGTGAGCTATTTTGACATCATTTTGTAATGCACCTTTCATGGCATAGTGCGTGCATGTACTGCGCAGTAAAATGATGTAGTGTGCACATTCCCGGATACCGCGCACAGTAACTAAAGTGAACGTAGTATGGAGGTCAGTGAGCCTTGTGTATATGATATGTGTTATAGGCTGGTGAGCCAGTTATTACAAGCTGGGATGCTTATGTTTTGGAATTAGGCCAGAGCGCCTAGATGTTAAAGGCCAGTGCGCCTATTTTGTATATGTCTCATGATTAATATAAAATACATCATTATGCGTAAATTGACCACGATAAAAGAGATGGGGGACTGAACTCCATCAGTTAGGGAAAGGGAGGGCCAAAAATTAAGGGAAAGGGCTAAGATAGAGAGCTTAAGCCAAAAAATAATATTATATTAATATTTCTTAAAACATAAAGTATGGATAATTATTTTATCCTAAGTTCTAAAGTTGGGGACAAGTGGACCAAAGTAGCTTCCAACATGACAAGTGTCAAGTTGGGGACATGCATACATATAGTGGGAACTTAGTTCATTTTCACACTTTTTCTCCATCATTCTTACGATCATCTCTCCCATGATCCCTTCCATCATTCAGCCATCCAGTCAATGATTCCATGACCATTTCACTCACACAGTCAGTTATCCTTCAGACATTCATTTCACTGTATCTGAGCCTATTTCCATAACCATTTCCTGTTGGTGTACCTAGTTAGTTTGGGAGAGGGATTGAAGAAGCGGGTTGTCAGTCCCATGGGAAATTGAAGAGGTGGGTTGTCAGGCTCGTGAGCAATTCTCTGAGCGAGAGAATTGTTGGGAATTGATTTCCTGAAGGTGCTAAAATGCAACTAAAGTGCTCTGAGACTTCCTTTCCGGCCTGTTGTTGAAGCCCTAGAAGGGAAGTGGGGCAACCGAAGGACTGTTGAGCAGAGAAGGGGCACACTTCCTTGGGTCGGACATGCATGTGGGGAATGAGAGGTTGTAGGCTGTTAGTTGAGAGAGCACCTGAGACAGAGTGTTTCATGTTGTCTATGAGCCTTTAGCCTGGTTAGGAATCCCTTTACCTGGGTGTTTAATCCCAGCTTCGAGGTGACTCACTGTTGAGAGTGATGAATAATGTAGTCTAAGCATGGGAGGTTTGTGGATGGTATGCACATAGTTGGTGACAATCTTTCCAAGATAAGTACCAATTGTGTGACAAATTTACATGCTACATTGTTATTTATGTGCTTATGTTACGGTTTATCATATGTGTGATTATAAATGTCTGTATGTTTATGGGTATTTCCCTGTATATGTTGCATGCTTGTGTTTACTGTTATTTCAGTATGAAATCGTATATTTACAGAATGTAATTGTTTGTTTACATTTATATTTAAAGCTTCCGCAAGAGTGTTGTATGTATGTGTTATAATTGCATGCAGTTTGAAGAGAAAATTTATGTGGCATAGCTCAGATGAATATTGGGTATGTTATAGTATGTTCCACAGTGAGAGAACGAAAGTGTTCCCTCATGTAGCGTGGCCTGGCCATGGGTGGCCGGGGACATTAAAATATGGTATCAGAGCTTCAGTTCCAACAATGAGCCTGGATGGGCCGGAAAGGTTCAGTTGAAGCGAATATTCACAGAAGATTAATTTCGAAGTGACCAAACTTCAAGTCACAAAGCATCCATGGAAAATTTTGGCACTGTACAAAAAATGTTGGCATGTAGGCCTGCATGGTAAATTGTGGCGCCATGCGGAAGAATATTTTGTGCGGATGCGCGTGTTGAATTTAGCATTGTGCGGTGAGCACACACATAGTACTGTGCACGTGGTGTGTGCAACATTGCAAAATATAGAGGAGTTTGGTTGGTGCACGCACATTATCAGTATAAGTTATCTCGTGATAGTGTAGCAATAGTGCACACATATTATTGTGCATGGTGGGGGCATATTGAACTTCGGCATAGTGCAATGCATAGGAAGAAATGCATGTTGGATATCAGTGCGCGATACTAAAACTGTGCACAGTGGATATTGGCGCACAATGCAAAAGTAGTGTGCGCAAGTTATTGGCGCGACAGAGAAGAAATGCATAGTTGACATAGGTGCACAGAAGCACGATTTACCTTGTGGTTTTGTTGTGCATGATAAATATGGGTGTACAGGTTGAATTTTTGTGTGTGCGAAGTCGTTTGGAAGGCGATGAGTCTGATTTTAATAGAAAATTTGCATGGTATTAGAGGAAAAATAAACACACAACTGCATCAGAGCATTATTTAAAATGAATTCAGAGTTGGTTTGAGAAGAAATAAATATAGTCTAGGTTGCTAAGCTGAGAGCATCTCAGAAATGAATTCTAAGTTTTATATTCCTCTGATTTAGAGAGATGGAAGTGAAATATAAGCTTACAAGAAAAGCATACTATGAAAGAAAACAAGACTCATATCACCACCAGTTAGAATCTTGTAATAAACAGTCCAAAATCTGCTTTTGCATTTATATAATCATTTTAATCCCAAAGTTACAAAAAGGGAATGATTTAAAATAACAGTTATCCTATGGTAAAGGGATCATTTAAGAACATGCCTATCATCTCTGGAGCCCTTACCTCTGCTACCATATGACCAAAAATTGCTGAAATGTACTTTTATTTGAGGACTCATTTCAGCTCAGCAGTCTCCTCCTTTAAAGTATCTAACCAGACCGGTTGATCCTCTCCAACACTTTCAGTCATTTCAACTATGGTTTCTTTCTTCTATCGCTTGCTCTGTTTCTTCTTAACATCTCCCCTATTGATGACTAGATCCCTCATAATAGGATTCAACCTGACTTCCATTTTCGAGTCTGTGGCAGGTTCTGTGTGAAATTTAGTCGCTATTATCTACTCAATTACCTTACCCTCCTTACCCGTAGGTAAAACTACCATGTTTCCAGAAGAACCAGTCTCACTGGATGTAGCTTTGTCCATGTACCTCAATTTCATGGACACCGAAATGTTTTTATAGAGATCAGAAGGTTAAACAAATTTGAAGATTACTCCATTTATGAATAAGATGATGCCTCCATACTTGAGAATTGGTATTTATAGAGTCCCAATCATGAATCATAGAAATACTTATGTACAAATACGTTGGTTTGTCATGCGCGGTTAATCCATTTCAAATGATTAGCTTTTGAGTTCGTTATATGGAGGCGTTCACTTGACATCATACGTCTATGAAGTACCAAACGAGTGAAACAGGGTGATCTGACTAGCTGTCACCCATCCCACAAGTGGTGGTTTTGACATATTGAAGCACATGACATCGGGAATTTGGAAAAAGTGGTTTTGGAAAACTGCCTTTCGCCCCGATGTATCTCAAGACTTGGGTCTTATCTAAAAATTGTCATGGTGATAACACCAGGAAATCAAAAGAGATAATTATGATGTGTATATTGAACCAAAATGGTTCATATTTTTCATGAATTATTGAAATAGTTAGCCTGATAAGTTTTGATGGTTGTACATTTTGCATAATTAACAACAACTATATCAGATCAGATCAGTGCAAAGTCCATAGGAATGGAAGAGGCACAGGGGAATTATAGTCAACAAGATGAGAGTAGAGGGATGGATTTCCATTTTGGCATTGAAGGAACAAACTCCAATGGACATGGAGAAGAAAGGAATGAAAACATGAATATGGAAGAGACCATTAAAAATTTGTAGAAGGATGTCCAAAGCCATAAGGCTGATAATGAAAGGCTTATGATATCCAAGGAGCAGTGGGATGACTTCAACATGAAGTTATTGGAGGGATTGAATAGAATAGAAAAGAAATTGGATAAGGAGAGTGGCTTAAGAAAATCTGGAAGTCACAAGCCTTCAAATGAGAAAGAAAGGCAAGAAGTGTTACAAGACACCACCATCACTCTCCAAGGCATTCCAATAAGAGAGGAGGCAACAGCTCAAGTCCATCCCCTATAAGAAGGCATAAGAGGTCTGGGGTGGATGAGCTATGAGGAGAAATGAAAAAAATCAAACCTCGTACATTTGATGGTGAGCACAAGAAGGATGAAGATGTAGAAACATGGTTGTTGGGCATGATAAAGTATTTTCAATTTCATAATTATTCTTCTCATGCAGAAGGTATAATTGCTATCTATAAACTCAAGGGAAAGGCCTCCATGTGGTAGGATCATCTTGTGTAGGTGCAACACATTAAAGAAAAAAGTTTTACTTGGAGGGAATTCAAGAAGTATTTTGAGAAGAAATACTTGACTAAGAGATACTATGACAAGAAAATGAAAGAGTTATTTGAACTCAAGCTTGGAAGTATGACCATATATGTATATGATAGAAAGTTTCTAGAACTACTGAAGTATGTCTCTTTCATCAAGAATGAGATAGTGAAAATTCAAAGGTATTTGAGTGGATTTCCATCATTCATCAGTGACAAAATATAGTATGATGAACCTAGGACATTGGAAGAGACCATAAGGTGAGCTAAATGCCTATATGATTAGTAGAAAGCAAGGCCAGCTTTCCAAAAGGCTTGGGAAGAAAAAAAGAAATTAAATATGGATCAGAGGAAGAAGGGAGCTAAGCCACCATTCTTCAGAAATAATCCACAGGGACAACAAATGCCTAAAGAACCCATAACGATTGACACAAGGAGTCAAAGGCCAAGGCAACCACCTATTCAATGTTGGGTTGTAAAGGAGATCATATGTTCAGAGATTGTCCTCACAGAAGTGCAAAAGGAAGGGTTGTTCAAAATGTATAGCAAGATGAAACAGTGGAGGACATGGGAAAAAATGTGCCAAGGATCTATGCAGCTATGGACAACAAGCAAGTAGGGTATCAGTCCCACATGATTGAAGTGGAAGGTATGATCAACAACCAAACCATTGTTGTTTTAATTTATTCAGGAGCTAGTCATAGTTACATAGATCCTAAGATGATGGAAAGTTTGCATTTGCCAAGAAGCAAGCATGGAAAATCTTGGTTGGTGTAGCTGGCTACAGGAGCCAGAAGAAAATTTAATGAGATGGTTAAGTCATGCCTCATGGACATGAATGGACTGAACACCAAGACAGATTTAAACATCTTGCCTTTAGGTTTCTATGACTGTCTAGTTAGGATGGATTGGTTGGACCAACATCATACTCTCTTAGACTGTCACAAAAAAGCATTTACTTGATTGGATGAGGAAGGGAAACTAAGGAAAGTGTAGGGAATTCCCAGGGTAGTAACCATCAGAGAAATTTCAGCATTGCAGCTGAAGAAATGTTACAGAAAAGGGTGTCAAATATTTGTAGCTCATATGGAAGAGACACCTAAAGATAAAGTGACAAATTTGAAAGATTATGCAGTCCTAGAATAATTTGAAGATGTGTTCAAGGAAGTACCAGGACTACCCCCAAACATAGACATTGATTTATCTATAAATATAATGCCTGGAGAAGTTCCAGTGTCAAAGAATCCTTACAGAATGAGTACACCAGAATTGAAGGAGTTGCAAATGCAGCTTGAAGAACTTCTGAATAAGGGGTACATATGCCCAAGTGTGTCACCTTGGGGTGCCCCAGTGTTGTTTGTGAAAAAGAAATATGGAACATTAAGATTGTGCATTGACTTCAGACAGTTGAATAAAGTGTTTGTTAAGAACAAGTATCCTCTTTCAAGGATTGATGATCTCTTTGATCAATTGAAGGATGCAAAGATATTTTCCAAGTTAGATCTCAGAGAAGGATACCATTAGGTAAGGATTAAAGAGGAACATATCAACAAGACCACCTTCAGGACAAGGTATGGTCATTATGAGTTCACAGTGGTGCCATTTGGGTTGTCAAATGCACCATTTGTTTTCATGTGCTTAATGAATGGTGTTTTCCGAGAATATTTAGACAAGTTTGTCATTGTCTTTTTGGATGAAATTCTTATATATTTTAAGTCATAGGAAGAGTATGAACATCATTTGAGGATCGTGTTGCAAGCATTAAGGGAGCATCAGTTGTATGCCAAAATGAGCAAGTGCTCATTTTATCAGAAACAAATTCAATATTTGGGGCATATCATTTCAAAGGATGGGATAGCAGTGGATTCTGAAAAGATAGAAGCCATTAGAGAATGGTCAACACCAAAGAATGTGACAGAGGTGAGATCATTCATGGTTCTTGTAGGCTACTACAGAAGATTTATTGAAGGATTATCAAAGATTGCACACCCAATCACTTCCTTGCAAAGAAAGGGTGTGAAGTTTTAGTGGACACTGGATTGTGAAAAGAGTTTCCAACACTTGAAACAATTATTGAAAAATGATCCAATACTAAGGATTGCAGACCCAAATGAAGATTTCATTTTATGCACAAACACATGTAATGAAGGACTTGGTGGAGTCCTCACTCAAAATGGGTTTTTTATATGTTATGAATCAAGGAAATTGAATGAGCATGAAAGAAACTATGCCACTCATGATTTGGAGTTGGAAGCCATAGTGCATGCCTTGATGAAATGGAGACACTACCTCATGGGGAAGAGGTTTGAGCTAAGAACAAACCACAATGGTTTGAAATATTTATTTGATCAGCCAAATCTAAATGCTAGGAAAAACAGATGGTTAGAATTTCTAAGCGAATATGACTTTGATATAAAGCATATCAAGGGGAAAGAGAATAAAGTGGTTGATGCACTCAGAAAGAGGGTGCATGAACTACATTCTACAACCATTAGCACGTATCATACTGATATTAAAAGAAAAATTCTGGAGGCTGCAAATGCAGATCTGCAATACAGAGAATTGGTAGCAAAGCTACAACAGGGTAAGATGCCACAAAAGGTGGATACTTATAATTTGGGAATACATGGAATACTGTTGCACAAGAACAAAAATTTTGTTCCAAATGTACAGGACTTGAAACGTATGATTTTGCATGAAATGCATAATGTTCCTTATGCAGGGCACCCTGGATATTAGAAAATTGTGGCAGCGGTCAAGAGCCATTACTTTTGGCCAGGTATGAAGAGAGAGTTCGTTGAATACATTGCTATATGTATGGAATACCATAAAGTTAAAGCTGGGTATAGGCACCCGACAGGGTTGCTGCAACCTTTTCCCATTCTTGAATGGAAGTGGGAAGTGGTGACAATGGATTTTATTATGGGATTTCCTAGAACATGCAAGCTGCATGATTCGATCATGGTGGTGGTGGACAAGCTTACAAAATATGCCCATTTTATTCCACTGAAAACTACTCACAAGGAAGCAAATGTTGCTGGTATTTTCATGAAGGAAGTGGCACGATTGCATGAAATTCCTAAAACAATTGTGTCCGACATAGACCTAAAATTCATCTCAAATTTCTGGAAAGGATTGTTCAAAGGATTCAGAACGAATCTGAACTTTAGTACAACTTATCATCCCGAGTTTGATGGACAGACAGGGAGGGTGAACAGAGTGATAGAAGACATACTGAGAATGTATGTGATGGACAAACCATCGAAATGGGAGGATGACCTGCACTTGGTAGAATTCTCTTACAACAATGGGTATCATGCATCGTTGAATATGAGCCCATTTGAATCACTTTATGGCAGAAAGTACAATACCCCAGTGAGTTGGGATAATCCAGCTGATAGGAAAGTAGTTGGGCCAGAGTTTCTCAAGGAGATGGAGGACCAAATGATAAAAAATAAGAAGAATTTAAAAGCTTCTCAAGACAGGTAGAAACGTTATGTCGATAAGAACAGAACCCACAAAGAGTTCAAAGTGGGTGATCGTGTTTTCCTGAAGGTGAAAGCTAACAAGATTTCCCTGAAGCTGGGAAGCTGCACCAAGTTGGTAGCCATATTTTGTGGGCCATTTGAAATCCTAGAGAGGATTGGTCCAGTTGCTTATATGATTGCATTGGCTACATCTATGTCTATTCATAATGTATTCCATGTATCATTTCTAAATAAATATATACCTGATGCTAATCATGTTATTGATTGGAATGTGATTCAAGTGGAGCAAGAAGGCGCTTTTCAAGTGCATCGAGTGCACATTCTGGACTGGAAAATCAAGAAGATCCGGAATTGAGCCATAGGGCTTGTAAAGGTCCAATGGACCTGGTACGGTCCTGAGGACACTACTTGGGAGTATGAGGATGCAATGTGGACAGAATACCCGCATCTTTTTGAGGATTTTTGAAAATTTTGTTGTATATGGGTATATGATGCACCGAGGACAGTGCATAAATAAGGGTAGGGGATTGTAATATCCCTCGGTCGAACCCAATTGTAAATGTAATGTAAGTGTACTTAAGCTGGTGAGATGTTTTGACATCATTTTGTAATGCACCTTTCATGGCATAGTGTGTGCATGTACCACGTAGTAAAATAATGTAGTGTGCACATTCCCAGATACCGCATGCAGTAACTAAAGTGCACATAGTATGGAGGTCAGTGATCCTTGTGCATATGATATGTGTTATAGGCTGGTGAGCCAGTTATTATAAGCTGGGATGCTTATGTTTTAGAATTAGGCCAGATTGCCTAGATGTTAAAGGCTGGTGTGCCTATTTTGTATATGTCGCATGATTAATATAAATACATCGTTGCACACAAACATACCATGATAAAAGAGATGGGGTACTGAACTCCACCAGTTATGGAAAGGGAGGGCCAAAATTTAAGGGAAATGTCTAAGCTAGAGAGCTTAAGCCAAAAAGGAATATTATATTAATATTTCTTAAAACATAAAGTATGGATAATTATTTTATCCTAAGTTCTAAAGTTGGGGACAAGTGGACCAAAGTAGCTTCCAAAATGACAAGTGTCAAGTTGGGGACATGCATACATATCATGGGGACTTAGTTCATTTTCACACTTTTTCTCCATCATTCTTATGATCATCTCTCCCATGATTCCTTCCATCATTCAGTCATCCAGTCAATGATTCCATGACCATTTCACTCACAAATTCAGTTATCCTTCAGACATTCATTTCGCTGCATCTGAGCCTATTTCCATAACCATTTCTTGTTGGTGTACCTGTTTAGCTTGGGAGCGGGATTGAAGAAGCAGGTTATCAAGCCCATGGGAAATTGATGAGGCGAGTTGTCAGGCCCGTGGGAATTTGAAGAGGCGGGTTGTGAGGCCCGTGAGAAATTATCTGAGTGAGAGAATTGCTAGGAATTGATTTCATCAAGGTGCTAAACTACAACTACAGTGCTCTGAGATTTCCTGTCCAGCCTGTTGTTGAAGCCCTGGAATGGAAGTGGGGCAGCCGAAGGACTGCTGAGAAGAGAAGGGGCAGACTTACTTGGGTGGGACAGGCATGTGGGGAATGAGAGGTTGTAGGTTGTTAGTTGAGTGAGAACTTGAGACAAAGTCTTTCCTATTGTCTATGAGCCTTTATCCTGGTTAGGAATCCCTTTACCCGGGTGGAGTTTAGTCCCAGCTTGGGGGTGACTCACTGTTGAGAGTGATGAACAGTGTAGTCTAATCCTGGGAGGTTCATGGACGGTCTGCACACAGTTGGTGAAAATATTTCCAAGATAAGTACAAATCGTGTGACAAATTTACATGCTGCATTGTTATTTAAATGCTTATGTTACAGTTTATCATATATGTGATTATAACTGTCTGTATGTTTATGGGTATTTCTGTGTATATGTTGCATGTCTGTATTTACTGTTATTTCAGTATGAAATCGTATATTTACAGAATGAAATTGTTTTTTTACATTTATATGTAAATATTCCGCAAGAGTGTTGTATGTATATGTTATAATTGCATGCAGTTTGAAGAGAAAATGTATGTGGCATAGCTCAGTTGAATACTAGGTATGTTACTGTATGTTCCACAGTGAGAGAACGAAAGTGTTCCCTTGTGTAGCATGGCTCGACCATGGGTGGTCGTGGACGTTACATAGTCTTCCTCCTCGTGCTCTCTTTCACGCCATTCCAACATTTTGACTGTGGAAGACCTGCCAAGGAACAAAAAAAGGAGATTAGCATCATAATTTTCTTCCCTGGAGAATTTTTATTGGCAAATTCATCTTTAAAAACTTTTGGGATTGCACACGTTGTAGGACTGGGCATTTGCATAGTGCGACATCATCGCAGGATGGATATAGAGCCACCTGCGGTGATCCTAGATCGTCGCAGGGCCCGATATAGGGCGCCTGCGACGACCTTCGCGCATGGGTACCCCCAAAACATTAACCCAAAAGTCTATTTTTAACCAATGAAAAACAAATTTTAATCCATGGAAAGTTGAAGGAAATGAATATTACCTTTCCTATGGAGATGATTCGTCGAATGATCATCCATGCCCTCTGCAATCCGCAGTTGAAAATCGAGGTAAAAAGGGAGGTTTGGGTGAAATGACAAATGAAATAGTGAAATGCGGTTTTTACCCATTTTTATTGATTTTTTACTCTCTCATTTGTATTTTATATTGTTTTATCTAAACCCTAAAGTCCTAACAACTCTACAAGTGGTTTATTTTTGCAGATAAGAAGTCTAGGAGTGAAACATTGAAACAAGGATCCGTTTTTTTTTTTTATATATACATTTGTCACATATCCTTTTAGGGTTTTTCAGGAAAAACTCCATGCAAGTCTTGATTGTTTCTCACGCTAGTAAAACCATGAGAATGTAATTGAGTAGTATTTTGTTTTTTTTTCTAACTCGTAATGGTGACATGAAAAACGAAGCCTATGGAGTATCCTTTAATCTCTTTTCACGCTCCATCAAAACGAAAAGATTGTCAAGCGACCTTGTTCTTTTCACGCTCGTAAAAGTATTTGAAGAAAACATTTGATGAGCAGTGGGTTATCACTTTTTTGGTCTCGTCATATTAACTTATGAAAAAGGACCTTGTGAAGTTCTCTTTAAGTGTTTTTCAGAATCTCTAAACATGAAAAACCCATGAGTTTTCTCTCTTTGGACTCATTAAACAAACATCGAAAGACCCATATGGGACCGAACCACTCCTTCTTAGGGTTCGCTAAATATACTCCAAGGGACTCATCTAAAGGATGAGCTTACATCAACAAGCATATGTTATCCTCAAGCTTGTGTAAAAATAAAGAGGTACTCGCCAGAAATGGTGGGGGGGGAATTGGGAAAGGAATGTGTCTTTGTATTTGTGTTAGTAGAAGTTATAGTTGCTCTTGAACATGACACCCCCCTTCATCATTGTATCCGGGTTGAAAAATCCATTTGTCTCTCGTTTGACCATCCACAAATTCACATGTTGGGTCCTCCTTGAGTCAATGCTGCCAAGACCATTTTCATTGCATTCATATGTTCAAGAAAATTCCAACCTTAATAAGCCTTCTATTGAGTCAACCATCTGCAGTTATAAATTTTCTACCATGTCGGCCTTCCCTGTGTAAATTTCGAATCACTTCATACTCTGATATACTTCAAATATGTTATTTATTTCGTGTCATTGATGGGGGATACATTTAGGCTCTCTTGTGATGAGTCTTTTCCTTTCGACTTCAAATCATTATCTAGGAATAAGACTTAGAAATCATTTAGTACCTTAGAGCTTGCATGCCTTGATGGAAGGTCTCTTCGCTTCCAACAATGGGTTCACATCATTGAAACCTAATTGGGAGATTCCATCGGGTGTTCGACTTCAACTCACTTATTCACATCCGTTGGATTGTACTAGGGTACCTTGGAAGTCATTGACATCAATGGTGATTTCCCTCGCACTTGTTAATGGTTTTCATCATTGGTCAGTAATCAAGTGGTTTCTACCATGTTCGACTTCAACACCTATAATCGCATCGCTAGATTCATACTTAGAGATGAAAGAATTGAAGACCCTAGATCACATCATTCTGGTCCAGTTTGTGAAAAAGTATTCATGATTTATATTGACACATAGATCCACTTTGTATGTCTCGTGGCTATGTCTGAATTTGAGTCATTTTAGAGCATAGATCCACAGTGTATTCCTGGTGGCTATGCCAATTCACAATGAAATGGATCCAAAGTGTATATTTAGTGGCCATGAATCACTGGACATTTTGTAATCTAAGTATTGGAATGCCTACCTTGGACAATGGTATATTATTATGTTGATGCTTGACTGTTTGCAGGTTCCTGATTGGTGTGCTCCTTATTTCCGACACACACATTCTACAAAGTATTTCAGCTGTCATGAGTTCCAGATTCATACTTTGGGGGGAATTCTGTTACACATTATTTTGGTCACCATAGTGATCCATTAACAACATGTGTTCATGTTTCCAAAAATAGTCTTTCTCCATGAGGAAAGTGACTGGCTCTCTCTTCTCAAAAACCCTATTAAGAAAGGTCGTCGCAGGCTGCATCATACATAGGATGCTACGATGCCTGATTGTCGCCTCCTTCTCTAGGGCTAGACTGTGACATCTCTGGAGATTGCACTATACCTAGGGTGCGACGATGCCAAAAGCTAAGAAAAGGTCAAGTTTCACGAATGTTCTAGAAGATGATCTTCTAGAAGATGATCTTCTAGAAGATGATCTTCTAGAAGATGAGGTGGCCTTTGAATGGTTTGGATCTTACTTTCTTCTCTGATTTGGTGGGATCATCCTAATATCCTCACCCATCTCTCTTTCACACTATATAAATAGTGATCTCTCATGGAAAATACTAAGGTTGAATAGGCTAAGAATTGGATGGAGAATTCTACTTCAGATCATGCTTGAGAGCCTCATTTTTGTTCATCAAGTCATTGTGGATATTCTTAATTCAAGGTTGGAGCAAGTGTGTGTGTTGGAGAAAAGGGCCATCGAAAGGGGACCTTGGGATATCAAGGCTTTGGTTGTAATATCAACTTTCATTTTAATATGATACAACAATATGTTTATTTCCCATAAAACTAGTCTTGTTTTATTGTATGATTACTTGATCACATACATAGGTTCTTATTGAGTTCATTGTATTGCTTTCACTTTGGTTGGCTTGTGTTCCCTTGCATATTCAATATCACAAGACCATTGGAGTGGAGCTAGGATGGCAATGGCAAGAGGAAATGACATTTTAACGATATGTTGTCTATCTCTTGTTAACTAGTAAACTCAATAGTTAGAGCTTAGGGAAAGCATCATATTCCGTTTTGTTTTGCTCTAGATCCGGGTGGATTTAGGGAGATTTGTTTATGTCCGCATTTACCTATTAATCCTATAATAATTGGTCAAATTTCCCTCTACACATAGGCCAATACTCCCTATTGAATAAGAAACATGCTAATAAGGAAGTTGAAGTTATATAACATATATGTTTATGCATTGGAAAAGATAAAAGATATGATCCCCAAAATATAATATACGAGCACATATAGGTTGTAAATATAGCACAACAAATAGTCCATGAGGTCAATTATGCTAAGGATATATTTTGAGGAGCCTCATAGTTCGAAGAAGTATTAGATTGACTTCCAACAGACTTAGCCAAACAAAAAATTCACAAAGAAGAAGATGTAGACAAATTTTTGGTGACATAACAGTTCAAAACACTTCTCAAACAAGATAAAGAGAATCAAGAGCAAGCCAAGACACATATGAAAGAAACATCAAATGGAAAGAAGGTATAGAACCTAAGGAAAATGAAATTCAATCCGCATCGACCCTTAATGCTTTCTCTAGGGAAAATGTGATGTTAGTTTATGAAGTGGCAGAAGCTTTGGACATGTATAAAGCAAGAGTAGTTGAGATAGAAGCTACGATGGATACTATGAGAGACAATGTGGCCAGTGAATTCAGAAAGGAAGCCATGACAATAGAACGCTTGCACTGAGAAGAAATGGAGAAACAATTGCAACTACAAGAGAATGAACCAAGTGAAGAATTTGAAAAGAAGGCTAAATTAAACCAAAATATACACCAAGAAGAGATAGAAAATATTAAGGCCACACATACTCAAGAATTAATAAGGCTTTGAGGTGAACAATTGGAAATCATCAAATATAATGATAATATTGAAGCACAAATTAAGAAATTCCAATGAGATAATAATCTCCTTGAAACAACTGTAGAAGAAAATAAAAAAGGAATTGTATACCCGGAGATAATCAAACAAGAATCCACCAAATAAAATGAAGCATTAAGAGATGTGTAGAATAAATTCTTCTTTTTATTGAACAACATCCATCCAAGGTTCCTATGACCAAATTATCAACTGGAATGAAATTTGTGATAACCCTCCTAACACCTTGCTAGTATATACAACCAAGAAGAAGATCAAGGACCAAATATTACTCAATGCTGGGAAATCTGTCGTTAATAATATGAAAAGTACTCAAGAAATGGTGACACAATCTTGCAGAAGGTCATGGAGAGCATTAGATGACCTGCTAGAACAATTTAGAATGGAAACAATTGTAGATTTAGAAAAAGTAGGGTCTTCTCACACATGATAGAAGATGTAGAAAACAAAAGGAACTTGAGTAGAAGATCCATTGATCTAGCAAAACAAGTTGACAGGGAAATGCTAGAAAATAGGATAGTGAAACCAAATCAACTAATTTTGTTATCCGAGTACTTCATATTGCAGAAAGAGGAACCCTTAAATATAGAAGTGGTGGCCCCTATTTGTGACAATGAAATCGATCTTGAGAAAATGTAGGTAAGAAGAATGGAGACCATACTAGAAGATTTCAAATTGTGGAAGAACTTCAAAGATCAAATGCAAACACCCAAATCCACTTGATTATTATAACCGATATCTGTATTTTGATATTTTTGTAATTGTTGTAAAATTCCCAATCGGGAAGGTGAACTGAAGAGTTGTACTTGTCATCTGACAGAGTAACAATTACAGGATATGAAAATCCCCTTCCTCATATTTTATAAAATGGATAGATGTAACAAGGAAAAGACTTTTGCACTTTGTGTTTGACAAGATGTACTATTACTCCTAATTTAATGAAGAGCAAGATGCATTTCAAGAATCTATTATTGTGTTGAATGTATCTTATACTATTCTTAATGCATTTGTCCTATGTGAGTATTGTGAGTTTCATTGTATGGATTCTTTCTGCAATTTTCTTGTATGCACGTTTTCTTAATTGAATGCAGTTATAATATTGTTGGAGGAAAATAACAACTAATTGTTAGTGTTTTTGATAATATTATTGTTCTTATTTCCCATTTGAATGTATGAATTTCTTCTAATTAAAAAGGGAATTATTTAAAACTTTATTCAATATTCTCTAGTTCGTTCCTGAACAGGATATGATTAGTTTAGTTTAGGATTGCATCCTAGAATAGTGATAGGTAGCATCATTTAGGTAAATTCTAAATTTTAATTCATCTGAGAACCTTCAGTTCTCAGATTCATATTTATATATTTAAATTAGCTTTGGCAATCAGGCAAATATACTGATCGGAAACGCTGCCCCAAATGAGAGTGACTCTAATTGGGACTTACCATTGGATGCTCTCCCTTACCTGTTTGACAGGGCCTTTTGGACTTGTCAACACCAAGTTTCATTTTATCATCACATTCCTCTCCATTGAGAGTGCACTACTTCTAAAATTTTCTCTATTTTTGGGATATTGGCTCTTTTACCTTGTGCACTATCTCTTGGATATTGGATATTGGCTCATCATCAATGCTCTCTGAAAGTGCTCGAATCAATTGCTACAGTTTTTTCCCAATCAATGCTCAACATATGTTGCTCACTCTGTCAACCGCTGCTCTTTATCATGGTTCTTTTTCTTTATGCTTTCTAGGCTCTGGAAATGTATGGAGTCTGCATCTTGCACTACATGGAGACGGAATCTCATACGACTTAACTATCACTTTAAAAATACAAAGAATTTTTCCTGCGCAGGGATTGACTTTACTAAGCCATAACTCTTAATAAGATACTTTGTTCTGTACAAATGTTGTTAACTAGTTATCGATTGATGTCGGTGAGAAACCGATCTTATATTTTGACTTATATTACATTGTTAGAGAGGATCGCCTGCCATAAAGACTCAGGTTTAACCCTCTCCACTTCAAAACATGATTTGACTCAATCGACAATGTATATATCTTTATTTTTTTGACTAAAGTAGTTTTCGACTTGACTCTAAAGTCGTCTAGACTACTAATACTTTGACTATTAACTAATTATAAGACTCATCCTTCATGCATTTCTTTTAAAAATTTAACCCCATTTTGATTTTTCTCCTACTCTTTTGGATTGTGCGAGATCATACTTCGATTTCAAGATATATGCTTCTAGAGGACGTGCCTGCCTGCTCTTATATTGATGCCCATATTGTTCAGAAATTAGTAATTGTTAGACATATTCTTCTATCGACCAGATCTGTGGTGTTCAGTCGACCAATATCTCTAGCTTCATCGATGTTCAACATGTCGAAAACAATAAATTTATCTACTCACAATCCAACTCCCTGACGTGTCCAATGCAGTCCTCTTGAGAATTACGCTTACCCGTCGACTCTTGGTTGCTGAAATTTGTAGTAAAAAGAGAGACAATACTTCTTTTCTTGCATATCAGAAGCCTGCATAACATCTTTGTTCTGTCTTCTTTCTTCGCCATTCCGATCTCTTGACTTGACTATTAATTTTTATTTCTCCCATCGATTTCAGGATGTAAATTTCAGGTGTATTTATTATTTGAGCGGTGCCCACAAAAATTATTTTAACAGAGTTATCTTTAACAACATCCACGAGCATTCATCACCAAAGATATTTCTGGCAGTCGACCAAGATATTTTCCGAAAATAATTTGTGTGTAGATATGAGCAATCAACGAGCAACAGTAGCATCCATGAGCAGCGTTCGACGTCTCCATCTTTTCAGGTTCTCTTCTTATCTCTCCATCCATGAGAAACAATCGATCATCATCAATCATTTTACGAGCATCGTCAACAAATATTCCATTAAATATAACATCTTCTAACTTTTCTTCCCGGTTCAAATTTGATTGCACCCATTCCAACTAATCCTTTGTTTGGTTACATTTACCATTTGTTACAAACATTACATTTACTTAGCTTTACCCACTTATTACATATAATCATGTATCTTATGACTATTGGGGCCTAAAAGCCCCATTCAACATGCTTTCTCTTCTTATAAGGTTAATTTCATCCATAAATTTGTGAAGGAAATTCTACCTAGGGTTAGACTCATAAATCCATAAAGTGCTATCACTTTAGGATTTTATCCCTAGACTCTTGATTGTTGACCTAGGTGAAGCTACAAGAAGGGAGAAAAGGTTTCTAGGGCCCAAAATTGCTTGCATGCTAGAAATTGTCCTCCTCAAGATTCAATCTCTATGGCCCTAATGTGCTAGCACCTTAGATATTGATTCCTACCTCTTGGTCTCATCTAGATCAAGTTCCAAGACTAGTTGTGTTTGTTGTTGTGAAGACCCCATAGCCCTAAGGCACTAATCTTTAAAACTCTCTTGTGGTGAAAATGATCAACAAACTCTTTATTCTCAATCTCTCAAGCTATGTACTAAATTTACTAACACTAATTTGAGCTAATTTGATTGCAACCTTGTTGTTGTTGTAAAAGTTTGTTACAACCATCTTAATACACGTTTATTTGTTGCATACATTGATCAAAAGGTGGTTTAACTTGATGCATGCTCTACCCTAACACTAAAACTTCATGATTTCATGGTGCCTCCGACCCCTATGGGCCATAGTACGCCTTCAACCTACTACCTTTTATCAATCCCTTTAATGGACGATTGTCAAGCGTTGCCAACTTCGTTGCTCTAGCCTTGCCAATGTACACAATCCTAAAGGGTACTAACTAACACATCCAAATCTTACCAAGGTTCTTTAGGAACTTCTTGTTGTAGAGTAATACCAATGATCTCGGTTGTATAATATTGTGCCAAATGTTGTGATCATGATAGGCCTTATTTCGTTGTTTATCAACCATCTAGCTATGTCCTACAATGAATTGGTCCTCTTCCAATTACAACAACTTGTTCAATCATCATTGTAGTGATTGGTCATCTAAAAATTTTGTCACAACTACAATCCTAAGGCTCGGTACCAAAAAATATAACGACATCACTTCTTCCTCCCCATATACTAACCTGAATGGAACATGTCTGGTCAATATTTTGAAATTCATCCTATATTCCCACAATATTGTTGGAACCATTCAGTCCCAATCATTGTTTTTCACATTGCATACCTTCGTTAGCACATGATTGAGTATTTTTTTGAATGCGTCTATAGTATCGTCGACCTATGGCTGATATAGTGTACTCTCCCGATGATATATCTTGAATTTTTGAGTCAGCGCATGGATTTTTCCATTCAAGAAGTGTGCACCCTGCTCATTAGTATCTTCGGGTAGCCAAAACTAGTGATAATATTATAAAAATGAATTGCGCGATAGTCTCCATAGTACAATCCTTAACTGACACAACTTTTGACCATTGGGTCAGATATTTTGTCGCAGTGATGACATATTGTACACTTGTTTGATATGTGGGGGGATTGATTGGCACACACAAGTCAACCACCCATTTTTCTAATGCCTCTAGCGTTGTGATAAAAAAGAGCGGTAGTTCATATTATCTCGATGATTTCCTGATATGTTGGAAAACATCATAGTGCTTGCAATAATCCTTCTCTTCTTCAAACAACGACATCCACCACAACCCAGTGCACAATGATTTTCACATAGTTTCCTCCCCGATATTATTTCCACTAGCAATGCCTTTGTGCACCCTGTGAGACACTCCTTATGAAAATGTAACCAGACTTTGTCGCCAACTTGAAACTAGTGTGGTACCTTGTGTTGATCCTGGCGCTGCTTGTACTTAGCATTGGATTTCTGCAAAATCTCTTGGACCTGTTGGTGGATGTGCTGAATCAACTCAGTGAATCTTGTGGCTTTGTCGATCACATACTGATCATGGGAAGAGTTTGTCTATGTGGTGTCAAGAGGAAGTGAAACATCAATGCGTCCCAAGGGTTGGAATCCCAGACCCACCTGAAATGGGATATGGTCGATGGAGCTATGAAGAGTCCTATTGTAACTTTGTTGAACATAGGGGAGAATCTTGTCCCATGTACGTGGATGCTTAGAATTGTACATGTGCAGGATGTGCACAATCATTCGATTAAAGAACTTTGTTTGGTCATCTGTTTGGGGGTGGAAAGCAGTGGATTTTGTGAGCTTGGTGTCCAATAGTGACCAGAGACTCGACCAAAATTTGTTGAGGAACCTCTTGTCCTGATCATAGATGATGGTATGTGGTATCCCAAAGTGGACCCACACTTGTTTGAAAAAGAGCTTGGCAGTATCTGTCATTGTGATATTCTTCTTGCAGGATGTGAGTATGGCCATCTTCGAAAACCGATACACGACCACAAATACACAGTCATTCCCTTTCTTGGTGGATGGAAGGACCGACATTTAATCCATTGAGATGGATTCCCAAGGCTTCTCGAGAATAGGAAGAGGGATGTAAAAGCCTTTATTATTGATGGTTGTCTTGGCAATGGCATAGGCAGTGCAAGATCTTATATACTTCTTGATGTCATGTCGAAGTTTTGGCGAATAAAAATGTTTTTGAAGAACGACCACAGTTTTCTCCATGCCAAAATATCCTACCATCCGAATGTAGTGGGATTCCTAAATCATCCTTGCACGCTTGCTTGTAGGAACACAGAGATGGCCCAGGTTGCATAAGAGTCCATCCTAAATGTGAAAATCGGTGACAGTCACGCCTGTACCCAAGAGCTTATAGGTGGTGGCGAAGTCCAGATCTTGTTGATAAAGTTGGGGCCACTCAGATGCTTCATGTCCATAGGAATGGGGAATAGTGGTGAGTGAAGCCATAGGAGGTCAACTGAGGAAGTCAACGACACGATTTGAGATACTTGTCTTATACTTTATATTGATATGGAACTATTGTAGGTAGGTATACCACTTCTGATGGTGGTCTTTTTACAATTTCCCCTATGTCTGTATGAATTGCAGAGACTTGTCATCAGTTTGTATGATCGTCTCCTTATCCAGAATGTAATGTTTCCATTGACGGCAGGGTTGTACAATGGAATACATTTCCTTGTCATAGGTGGGGTATTTCAGAATGTATCACTATGGCATGCCATCGGATGACCGTGATGAGTGAAAACTGCACCCACAACATATTCAGATGCATCAGTCTCAATTTCGAACGGTTGTTGCAGATCGGGCAAGGAGAGTACTGGAGATAAGAACAAGTGATTCTTTAGATCATCGAATGCTCATTGTTGTTCCTTCCTGCACACAAACTTGGCCCTGCCACCACCCTTCGTCACTTGGTTGAGGGCCCATGCAATATGGGAGAATCCCAACACGAACTGTTGGTAGAAGTTGGCTAGTCCCAAGAAGCTTCGAAGCTCGATCAATGTGGTCGGGGCTGGCTAGTCATGGATGCCTTGGATCTTAGCTGGATCAACATGTACCCCATTCTCATCAACAATGTAGCCCAAGTATTGGACCATGTTCATGCCAAAAGATCATTTTTCCAAGTTGGCATATAGCTTGTGCTGCCACAGAGTGCTCAAAACCTGTTGAATATGCCGCATGTGCTCCTCCCATGTTCTTTTGAAGATGAGGATGTCATCCAAATATACCACCACAAAGTATTTGGTGAAGGGTTTCAATACATCATCCATCAACCTCATGAAAGTGGTCGGTGCATTTGTTAAGCCAAAGGGCATCAGTAGCCATTCGAAGAGACCTTCTTTATATTTGAAGGTTGTCTTCCATACATCAGTTGGTTCGATGGGAACATGGTGGTAGCCATACTTTAGGTCAATATTGTTGGAGAACTTTTCCCCCTTGAGTTGGTCAAGAAGGTCATCAATCCTAGGAATGGGGTACCAGTTCCTGACTGTGATTTTGTTTAAGGATCTGTAATCAATGCAGAGTCGTCAAGTCCCATCCTTCTTATACACCAGTACAATTGGGCTTCTGCAAGGGGAGGATTTGGGTCTGATGTTCCCCTTTTGAAGAATCTCTTGGATATGATGCCTGATTTCATCATTTTCCAAAAACGAATGATGATAGACTGGTCCATTAGGTAGAGGTGCACTGGGGATCAGATCAATTTGATGCTTGACTTAGAAGTGTGTCAGTACCCCTATAGGTGAGGAGAATTTTTTTTTGTATTCTTCCACGATCTCGTCCACTTTCTTCTGCTGCAAAGAGAGGCTCTGTGTAGAGGCCATGGATGTGGCAGTGACCTTCTACTCAATGTGAGCATGGATCACAAAGAAGATGAACTTCCCATTCTGTGAGATGACCTTACTATATTTCTTAGTAGAGATTAAAGAAATAATAGTAGGCGATGCTACTTTTGGTATCCTGTACAATTGTCTACCCAAAGTAATAATAACACTGTGGGGTCTAGAATCATACACACCATGAAGCTTTCACAAATATGGTTGTCCTAAAAGAACATCACAAACTTCAAGGGGATAAATATCACACAGTACCTCATCTTTGAAATGCTTGATGTCGTAGGGAAAAAGACACTGTTGGCTGACACAAAGATCTCATCCTTGGAGAAGCCAACCAATGGTGTAGGGTTGCAGGTGTGGTGTCATTGGCAGGGCCAGCGGCTTCACGAGCTCTGCTGAAGTCAGGTTGTTCTAACTACCACTATCGATAAGGAAATGAAGCAGAGTCCCCTTTACCCACATATACAAGTGAAAGAGGCGTTCCCCTTCATTTGGTTCTTCTGGTTCGCTTGGCCGGACTTTGGTGGTAGTGACAGTGGCAATGGGTTCAACATCGGTAATCTGCTTCCCTCCTTTAGGATTTGATTCAGAATTAGAATCAACCTCTAATTCGGAAGCTTTCAGTCCGACCGTGAGTGACTTCTTGGAGTGGAATTATTCGGTGTTGTGCCAAGGGATTTTATGGTACTCACACCATTTCCTCGTGTCCTTCTTCGTCTTCTCATTTCCATTCTTATGTTGCAGCCTGAAATGGTTTTCCTGAGGGCGACCATCTTGACTTGGTCCCTTGTTGTGTGGGTTGGGGCTGCCTTTTCCCTGCTTCGACTGTGATGGGTTTGCAGATCCAAACTCTCACCTTTTTTGCTTAAATTTCTGCTTGATCTTGACAACGTATCTATAAGCCATGCCCAATGAGGCAATGTCCAGAAACTCTATTTCTGTTTGAATGTATCTATGAAAACAACCACGGTATTTGAGCACCATATGATACTTAGAGTCTTTGATACCCAACTTGGTGCGCAGGGTATGGCAAATATTGGTGAAATCCGATACTATCTGGTCCCTTTCTTGACATAGGGTGGTCCATATGGTGTACTGGTCCTCGTAGCTTCCAACAAGGTAGTACTTCTCTTTAATGGCATCCCAAAAGGAATCCCATGTAGGGTCCATCAAAAACATTGCATATTCCTCTACGAACCTTTCTCAGACTAATTATCCCACCAGTCTTTAACATGGGGAATGGCTTTGAGGAGTGAAAAAGTGATATTTTCCCTATCATAAAAATTGTGGACTGAAAAATACCCTTCGAGCAAATTCAACCATTTATCTACAACATCTACATCTATCATTCCTTCAAATAATGGAATATCAAAATTTTCTTGTACCTTGAAGGGGGTTGCATGGTTTCTTGATGAAGATGCTTCTGTTATGGGCATTCGTCGAAGGATCTGCACAAAGTTGTCCATCATTTCGTTCCTTTGTCATGCGAGGGCTTCCTCGAGCAACATTTTAATAGGATATTCTTCTCCATCATCTTTCTTTTTGTCCTCCATGGGTTTTTTTTGGGCTTGACGCGACCAATATTGAAATGGCTCGATTGGTTCGAGTCCCAACTTCTTGTACCCAGATCTTGTCGGGGACATGCACGAAGAAAAATAAATGAAGAGCAGATCACTCTGATACCATTGATCCGAATTTAGGAGTAGAAAAAAATGATTAACAGACTGAATACAATAAACACATAGATATGAAGAATAACACAGATATCTAGTGAACAATATCTTCTATTGAATAATGAAATAGGTTGAAACTGTAAAACTACATAACTGAAACACTTGCTGGAATGGTGGTATCTATCTCTGAGAAGAGATGTGGCTGCTATGCACATCCGTCTGAGAAGAATGAATTATAATGAGGCTCTGGAGGCCTTTTTGATATTACTCATGAATTCCAAAACCCTATACATCCAAAAACCTAATCCTAGGAGGTGAAACATCAAAAGTCACGTGGGCCCCTATGGGTAAGTTGGTACCTCAACTTCCCGTGGTCGTAACTTTTGCATACGACCTTTGTTTTAGGCGCGTGATAGCTCGTTGGAAAGGTATTTCAGAGAACTACACATTTGGTCATCAAAATATGACTCTCTCTATAGTTTGACTATGATGATCCAAACAAAACATTGTTTAGGCCTTTAACACGACCCTAGAAGTACAACAAGATGTGTTGACATGAAAACATACAAAATAATCCAGTTGGATTAGGTGAGAGGCCACAAATATCCACTTGGAAGATGTGTAGGGATTCAAATATCCCTAGAAGTGTAGAACCCACAATTACAAAGAAGTACAGAAGAACATGTTGATCTAAAAACGGACAAGAGGAGCCAGTTGGAATAGGTGGGTGGCCACCAATAGCCAACTGGATCATTCCATCGATGAGTATGACCTAGATAAAGTCTCACAAAGTTTATCATCACATGTCAACCCAGCTCATCCCATCGAGGAGTACGACTTGGAGAATTTCTCATGAAGTTGCAATCATCAACACTCTGAGAGCTTCACATAGCTTTGGTTATCACAATGAATCACGGTGGGATAGAACATCTTCCCAAACAATCCTACAAGGAGCTTTCAAAGCCACACTGCTTTATGTACTGCCATACATACTGCAATATACTCGGCTTCTGTGATACTCAAGGCCACATAAGTTTGTTTCCTGCTACACGAGGAAACTATGGAAGACCCCAAACTGAAGCAACAATCGAAGGTGCTCTTCCTGTCAACTGCACTCCCTGCCCAATCATAATCAACATATCCCTGCAATATCATGTTAATACTAGAAGCATATCTCAGGACATATCCAACTGTGCCTCGCAAGTATCTCAACACATGCTTCATAGATACCCAATGTAACTATGTTGGTTGACTCATGAACTGGCTAAGTGCACTCACTGCATAACAAATATATGGTCTGGTGTTAACCAGATACATCAATGATCCAATCAGTTGTCTGTACATAGTTGGATCAATCAAGTTTGAATCGAAAGAATAACCACTCAACTTCTTCAGATTGGACACCATCAATGTGGCCATGAACTTACAGTCCAACATCCCAAATCTCCTCAGAATCTCAACTATATACTTCCCCTGACTTAGGAAGATCTCATGAGTTCTCTACCACACCTATAGTCCCAAGAAATAGTGCATCATGAAAAGATATTTCATTTCAAACTCAAAGGCTAACTCATATTTTCACCAAGCAATGAGGCTCTCTTCTCTTGTGAGAAATAAATCATCAACGCACAAGATCAAAATCATGGATTCACCATCAACAATATCATAGTACAGGTTGGCATCAACAACACTCTTGTTGAAACCCAAACCCATAAGGTATCCATAAATTCTCACATACGAAGCTTGAGGTTCCTACTTGAGTCCATACATGGCCTTCTTCAAGCTACACACATGGGAATCCTTCCCATGAATCACACAACCATCTAGCTACTCGATGCACACATTTTCCTCAATCTATTTGTTGAGTAATGATTTGTTCACATCCATATGATGTAGTCTCCAACCCATGTTTGAAGCAAGGGAAATGATCGTATGAATGGATTTGTACCGAGCAATAGGAGAAAATGTATCCTCATAGTCTATTCCCTCTAAATGAGAGAATCCTCTATCCACAAATCTCGCTTTGTGCTTCTCGATTCTCTCTTCAACTACATGTTTGATCTTATGGATCCACTTGGAAGTCACCATATACTTCCCCTCAGGTCTTAGAACAATATCCCACACATCATTATTCATGATGGACTGATACTCCTCCATCATGGAATCTCTCCATACTTGCTAACTAGATGCCTCCTCATCGCAGGAAGGCTCAGAATCAATGATGTGACTCATTGTTGCAACATAGATAAAGAATCTATGAGGTGTCTTACTTTCTCTTAAAGTACCATAGGGATTTGCATGTCCCTCTTCCTCCTGCAAAGTATGACGAGCCCATGCATGCCTCTTTTGTCCTACTGCAATATCTCTGGGAACATCAACATGATCCACATGATCAACTGGATCAACATGCTCAACTATCTCTGTGGGCTCAACTCTCTCCCTATGAACTACTAGTGGGTGAGGTGGAGAAGAGACCATATCCTTCTACCGCATACTAACAATATCCATGTGATATCCTCTAGATATCCTGAAGGATACCTCCTCCTCAAAGGAAACATCCATGCTCACCTCAATCTATCTATGTCCTGGGATGTAGATCTGATATGCCTTCAAATATTCACTGTACCCAAAAAATGTATCGTTCTTGTCTGAAGGGTCTAACTTCATCCTTTTCTCCTTGGGTATGTGAATGTAAACATGATACCCAAATATCATGAAGTGTCCAACCTCAAGCTTCAGTCGAGTGAAAGCCTCCTCGGGAGTCATTTTCTCAAAAATCCAAGTCAAAAGATCACATAGTATAGGTATCCACTCAAAGAAGATATTTTCATAGGCCCACACAAATATGAATGCACCAAGTCCAAGATCCCCTTGAATCTGTTTTCACTACCTGGAAAAGATCCCTTGGCATTCTTGCCAAGAGCACAACCTTTGCAAAATCCATCATGCTCTACACGGGGCATTGGAAGACCTATCACCATATTCCCCAGAGATGGAAGAGATCTATAATGAAAATGAGAAAGTCTCATATTCCATAACTCACTCAGACTGATGGAATCATGCATAAAGGCCTGAACTAGTCGAACTATCAATCTATACAAACTCCTTGTCTGGTCAGACTGCTTTATGTCTCAAACTAAAGACTATCTAATATTTTGTCTTATGCAATCATCACTTCAACTCCTTCTCAGAGCTATCACTAGTGACCTACCTCCATGGTAACCTACCCAAAACAAGAAACAACAACAAAAACAACATCTCCATGGAAACCTCCATGGGATTTAACAAGATAAACTACCCAGAACAAAGTCATCAACCAAGAATATCTCCTAGAGGAGATCGATTTAGTTTGCAAACAAGTGCATCTCATAATGATCATAACTTCAATAAATCAGAATGCAACATAAGATCACAATAATGTCATAACATCTAGAGGCATATAAAAAAAATCAAACCTGGAGTCTTCAATTATAGGGAGGGTGTGTTTTTCTCTGAATGTACTAGATCTAAGATCCTTTGATCTACGTATTGTCTCTTGGACAAAAGATCCCTTCTCTTGCAAACACCCTCATGATAACGATACAATTTTAAACACATACAAGTGTGTACCTTAGAAATTGTAGCACCATCTAGCTTGTCTCAAGGTTTTTGCAAATGGAAACTAGAAAAACAACTGGCGTTGGAACTACAATTGGCACTGCAACTACAACTGGCATGAAGCAACTGGCACTGCAACTGACACTGAATCTACAGCTAGAAATTCAGCTACAATGTCCTCCAATAGGTTTCTCAATGAACTTGACAAGGTTTCTCAACAATCTTGACAAGGTTTAAGTCTTGCAACAACAAATTGAAACAATGTGGTAAAGCTCATGATCTTCCTTCTAGTGATTAGACTGTTCTGAAGGAAACCTGCTCCAAAACCATGTTGAATTTTCATTATTTTTGTTAACATTAGATTTACCATAGCGATTTGATATTCTTTTGCCTGCTCATTTTTCCATAGGCGATGCTACACCATTTCCACCCAACCATCGGCACCTATGTGTGCCTTCCCCCAAGCTAAGCATATACTGCAATATAAAGTAGTAGTTTATCCTAGGAAACCCTTCTACACAAGGGAAGAAAACCCATCAAAATTTTCTTATAGAGAATATCATTGCCAAGAACCAACTCTATATACTAGAGAAAACCAACAAAGAAGAATACTTATCCCCACAAAAGATAACCTAGTAATAATGTTGCAACACACCTTACCCAGAGTGCTAGATTGTCTTTCCTCCACCAGCATACCACTAAGAGATAACCCATCCACCTATTCCCTTCCTTCTTCTGCAGTTGCAACTACTACTGCATCTCTCCTTCAAACGTATGTTACGTATCAATGTGAGAGTGTGTCAAATGAGGAAGGCATCACCTTTATTTATACTAATCTGTCGAGTGACTTTTCAAGCAGGGCTGACTTGACTTTCTGGAAAATATTTTTTTTTTGTCTTTTTCTTCTGGAGCCGACTTTACTTCTGGAGCATTATAATTCTTCTTTATTATTTTTTGTGAGGCCGACTTCTCTTCTGAGATCTTCTTTGACTTCTTGGCATCTTCATCTATAAGAAAATTTGTCCCGGAGTTGAATACCTCCCACTGCTACCAAAAAAATCAACAAGAATAATTTTGAAATGAAAAACTTAGGACATTTGCATTATTTTCTTGGCCTCCAAGTCTTGTAAACCAAAGAATGAATTTCCCTTTCCTACTCTAAGTATGAATTTTACCTTCTCTATCGCTTTCACATGGAATATTGTAAACCAACCCCATCTTACTTCTAGTCCAGAGTCAAATTTGTTTCCACCTATACTACACCCAAAGTAGATGCCATTTTGTATTGTCAGTTAGTTTGTATCCTTTTGCATTTGACTCATACCTATCCTAATATTTATTTTGTTGTTGGCCATGTTTCTAAATATATACAAACACCCCATGAGAGCCATCAGAAAGCAACAAAGATGATACTTCAATATATCTAGGGTATAGTTTAGTTTGTGATACATTGTAGTTCAGGGGGACTCCTTTGCTGGTTGGTTTCACTATTTGTGATTGGGTTGGAAACCCTAATGATTGGAAGTCTATTATAAGTTACGTTTTCAGTCTTGGTAACAAACCTATCACTTGGGATTGTAAGAAGCAATGTGCCCTTGATCTTTCTTCAATAAAATTAGAGTATCGAGTTGTAGTTAGTGCAAGTCAAGAATCCCTTTGGCTTCAACATATCCTTTTAGAGTTTTGATTCTAAAGGCAACATTCGACCACACTCTAGTGCGATAACCAGAGTCCCATTCAAGTCATCAAAGATATAGTTCAACATTAATGCAATATACATATCAAGTTATGCATGCACACCATCAAAAAGATTCTCCAGGATCACATTCTTGAAGTGATTTATTGTTGTACAAACGATCAAGTTGCAAACATTTTCACAAAACATCTTATAGAAATGAAGTTTTCCAAGATTTGATCTATGCCAGAAGTTCAAGAAGATACCATTAAAAGGGTATAGGCTCTAATGCCTCCTTCCTTCTCCTACTATGTCACCTTTGTAAATATTTCAATTCTATCTCAATTTTTTCTTAAAGGGGTGTTAGGATATTTAGACACTTAGGAGTTAGTTAAGATCAACTTGGACTATTGTGTCTTCAAGTAAAGTATGTTTCTTTAGTGTTCTTTTTTAACTATCTAATCCAACAATCACACTTATGTTCTAGACACAAAGTGATCCGATGGTTCATCTTACTAACAACACTTGATCCATGGCTTAATACTTATTAGTCCATGATCTCTATTTAAAGAACATAGAGATTCATTTGTTGATGATTGATTGTGAGAGATTTGAAGGATTACCACTTATGTGTGATGTTTAATGAATATATTTTAATATGTTAATGATGTAGACCAAGCATAGAAGTCTACCGAAGATTCAAAGATGACGAGAAAGATAGATGTTAGGGATGAAGATTGGTTAAGAGATTCATGGAAAGATTGAAGGAGATATTCTGGAGAAAGTTATGCGTATGGTTGAACTAAACATCTAATTATGACATAGTTTTTATGGTCACCTAACGTTATATAAAGGGACCTAATTGTACAATAGAACATACACATGTGGTAAGATGAAACCACTTGATGTAATGTATGGTTTGTGGTAAGTAGAAACCACTTAAGGATGTAATGGTTGAGGGTAACCTAGAAAAACCTAGAGTGTGGTTACAGGTAAGACAAAGAAAACCTATGATGATGATGCAGGGGCAGTTAAAATGTTTGTGACTACAAAATTGTTGTTGAACCATGTATGAGAAAAAAATTCCTAGAGAATTAGCGGATACAGTAGCTAGTGACCCATGTATTCCATGGAATGGTAACTTTTTATATGGACTTCAACAAACACATTTTTTATGTTTTGCATGTACAAGATGAAAATTGAAGAAAATCGTGTATGAACAATGAAGAATACCAAAGATCGCAGAAGATAGAAAATGAAGACAAGGAGGATAGAAGATGAAGCTGAAGATGTGACGAGTTCAAATGAGAGTTGAAGATTTCATATTGAGATCACAAGTGCTTGTCAAGGGGGAGTAAGAAGGATTAAATCTTACTTGTGATGTTTAAGGAATATATTGTAATATGTTAATGATGTAGACCAAGCATACAAGTCTACAAAAGAGTCAAAGATGATGAGAAAAGAGAGATGTTAGGGATGAAGATTGGTTGAGATATTCACGAAAACATTTAAGGAGATGTTGTGGAGAAAGTTATGCATATGGTTGAACTAAACATCTAATTATGACATAGTTGTTATGGTCACCTAAAGTTATATAAAGTGACCTAATTGTACAATAGAACATAGACAAGAAATATTTAATTTAATATGTTTTCTCCTTTGGGGGTTTCTTGAGTGTAAACTCCATGTGTCCCTTGCTTCGTATATGTTTGTGTATATTTGTTACTAGTTATTAAAATCATCAAGATTCATATGTAAACTATTTTCCTTTTCCATTAATGTATTACCTCAAATGGCCATGTTGACTATGATTGTGGATTGTTTCCCTCTTTAAGGGTTTTAACCACATAATACACTAGTATATTGATCTTCAATTTGTTTATATGAATTATTATCTTAAGACGTATGACTTGTGTAGATATATACTTTTTATTACACCTTCTATAAAGATAGACCGAATAATGAAAGCTCGTTGTCTTCAATCCTACACTCATACCTAATGGATTGGATTAGGGCTTTCTCGTGAAAAAAAAGACCCTCCTTCCAGATCAAGTTTAATTTCAATTGCTTGCTCATTATAATTATCTATTATACACTCGGATGACAAGTGATAATAGCTAAAATGTTTTTTCCTATTTTTTTTATAAAATGCATTTTTCTCATTTTATATATAAATAAAATTATAAAACATTTGACATTTAAAAATATATCCATATTATTTATTAATGGATACCCACACGGATGACACTAGTTTTTGGTTTTTCATCGAACCGAATGTTTAAGTTTTTCCCTCAAACATACCTTTTTTTCCACATAAAATTTACTCTTTATATTCATAAAAATATAATAGTTTTCATACATAGTGTATTAGTTTTAAGTACCTACGCGTGCCCTCGAAGAAAAGTCTAATAAATTAAGTCAGCATGCGCTTTGAACATTATAGACCACGCTTGCAAGTTTTGATCAAACACGACGTTACACATTTTGTATAGAACATTCAATTCAACGCAGGGAAAGCCTAGGACTATGAATCTCATCTTTGTATTATAAAATATTATCTATTTATTATGGAAGAACCTTCGATTCCTGCCATTCCGCGTAACTATCTTTATCCATTTGAATCTGCAACAAAGTTCCATTATAGAAAGTTCTATTTGAATATTTGTTTTTGGAGAAATTGTATTCTATTTGAATATTTGTTTGTGGAGACATTGTGTAGAAATGATTTTTCTACCCACTAGCCTATAAAGTATTCACTTGTGGAGTCCCCAAATGACATGGATGTTCTTCAACATATATGTTTTCAATTTTTTCATGATAGACTAGTGATTGCTAGGAATTAGAATTTGTCCATAACAATGATTTCCATTGTTATCCTCTAACTCTACATTGTACTTTCATAATGCAAAGCCCAACACATTAACTAAGATAGGTTGTCTAACTTAGAGTTAACTCCCAGTATCACTTTGACTTCACCTCTTTCACTTTACACACATGGTGCATTTCTAGTCATAGGGGGGATTTCCTAAATACTTATTTTGATTTACAAATTGGGATCTTTAGACAGATGATAAATCATATATCAAGAAAAGTGTTATAATAGGTTTCGGGAATGGATGTTGAATTCAACCAAACCATGCCTGCTCTCTTGGGTTATGGAGTTTTATGTAAAGGAAAGGTTTGAAAGTGAAAGGATGAAGAACTTAATAAGGTATTCAAGAAACAAGTCATACTAATTAAACTCAAATGGACTTCATATCCCTATTGGATTAAAGTACTTTAGCTCAGTGAAGTTTCATGCACAAGACAAACAATTCATTAACTGTGTAAGTAAACATAACCAATTACAATAGTATTGGCCAAAGCTTCATAAAACTGGTCTATTAACTATGATCACATATACATCATGTGTTACACAATAAAATAAGGGAGATTAGGAGCCACCCTATTGCATTTTCCTAACTCACTTGTGAGATAGCTAAAATCCACAAAATGCTAGAGTCAAGATGGTAAACAAAAGACCTATAGTTGCATCACTTATACAAATACCTTGATCTACAAAATAAAATAAGATGGAAGGCACTATGACATCATTTAATCCTCCAATTTCCCAAGATCAAAGCACTCTAAGCCTAGGGACCAAATCTCCAAGAATCGTGACTTCCCTTCTCTCCTTTGTCCTCTACATAGAAGACAAATGGATTGATAATTTTTATTGTGTCAAAGATGATTAGAAAAAATCAACGTTAATAATCTATGACAAAGTCATAGCTTATCATTCAACCGCGATAGATCTATAGGCTTTGTAAACGACTCCAATATTCATTTAATTCAACTTCAATCACCATCTTTGCAAGTTATGGCATTAAGAGAAATCTAGCTTATTCCAACAAAACATGTCTTAACATGACTAATCATCATTCATTCTCTAGCAAGGAAGACTATATGGCATCAGTCTCTACCTTTTCTTGATGCTTGTGAAATTCAATGTGTGGTGATGCACATCATTCATGCCAGAAATGCACAAAAAACATAATTTTCTTCTTTAAGAGGATTCTTTCACACAATTATTCATCCTGAGAGATTTCCAACAAGCTCTTATTTTCTTAATTCGATGCTTTGTGGACCAAGACATGCCTATGAAAGTGGGGGCTACAATAGTCATTTGAGATATGTCCATTTGACAATGTTTGTTATATTTGGTGTGCAAAACTCAATGCCATACACATCGCCCGAAGATACTCTTTTCAATTTATAAATGTGCACATGTTTCCATTTTATTGTGTGTTCCCTAGGGTCTCCATGCACATTCTCCCTCATCCATGCCCACACATTAATTTTAGGTCTACATTGTCATTCCTCTTTATACAAAAAATTAATCACACATTGATTGAGAGATGTAGCCCACAACAACATATAAGCTCCAATATACCATAATCCTTATGCCAATGGGGGCAGCCACAAGGGAGTGGTGCCTTCTACCAACATAATGGTTGATTGGTTGTAGTGTGGATATACTTGTTTCTTGGAATTCCCCTCCCTCTATGCATATATAAAATAATTCTCTCATTGCTAGCACTCTACAATACCCCTTTCACATGCCTTCCTAAAAAATGTTCATTACTAAGCTAGATACACTTAAAATATGTTTCTTGGAATTGTTTCTATGATATAGATACATCTCCCCTCCTCTCTCCCTACCCATGTACCATGTCATCTCCTTGATGCCACCTACCACTTTGTTATGTGTGCCACATCATCATGTTTTCCACTTGCCACTCAATGATCAATTGACACTTGTATATTTCCAAGTTTGGGTCCATGTAACAACCCTACTTAATTATTTAATTATCATGGTTGTTAAATTTAATTTAATTAATTATTAAAATAAATTCATTGAGTCTTTTATTATAATATTATTAAATTGGTAGGTGAAGTAATTAATGAGAGGGATAAGGTTGTTGAGGAACTAATGGGGGGATAAGGTAGTTGGGGAATTGAATGAGGTAGAGGGATTCAAGGGAAGAGGATAAGGAAGAGGGGAGAGGACTTGGAGAGGGGTATTTTGTTGTTTGGGTTTTGGGAGGTGAAATTGGGGGAAGAAGAAGGAGGAAGAAATTTTGAAAGGAGGAGGAGATTGGTGAACATATTGGTTTTTGTGGGAACTCTCACTGGGACATTGCTGTTGTTGGGAATTTTGGGCTCAGGGGCCAGGAAACTACAAGGATTCCTAGAGCTAGGGAGCTGGAGAGGTTGTTCCTAGTTGGATGGGAGGTTAATATTCAGTTTGGGGTAGTTTGGATAAAGCAAGGACAAGCCAAAAATGGGATAAATCAACTAATCTACAGGTTGAGGTACGTATTTTGTGCATTTTACTAGTTGATATGTAGTTATTATGTTGTTATTATTATGTTGTTTATTATTATGTTGTTGTTGATATACTTCCTGGTATAAATAAAATCATGAAAGGAAAAACTTGAACTAAATTGAATTTGTTTCAGTAGAAGATGAATAGATATTTATTTATTTTGAGGCTTTGTATGGAAGGCCTTACAAATGGTATCAGAGATCAGCTTCAAAACTGAAACCTGGGATTGACCACCTACATAATAGTACAATTTGTTCCCAAACCCCTCACCTATAGCCTAGAAACCCTTCAATTACAACCCTTAAATAAGCTAGAAATAACCCATAAATTACCATGGAACCCTAAGGAAACTACCCAGAAAAGTATGAGAGAAGAGGGTGAAAGTATTAGAGAAGAGGGTGAGCCTAGTAGGGAAAAGACCCTACCACACCTCTTGTAGTCCCATGTCCACATGTTCCTTGTTCAACTGTTCCAACCCCTATACCTGTAAACACACTCACCCTCACCTGCAAAAGAACAAGATGAAATAATTATAAGGGTTACATCCTAGAAACGTCCTAAATATATATGTATATATATACACGAGTATGATCAATTTTTACCAAAAAAAAATGCAATAATATATACAAATACAGTCCTCAAATCTTTCATGCCTGCATCAACTTTAGATTACTCCCTATGGGAAAATTAAACAATGTTTTGCATAAGGTAATACTTTCTCAGTTCACTAAAAGAATTTATAAACCAAAACCAATGCTAGTCAATGCTTTATACATCATCCAGGGTTCATCAAATTGCAACCAGAACCCACCATATTACAGATAACTGCACATGCTCAAACGGTCTTTGTTGTATACTTGTTGTTAGAGATAAAAGTAACTTTTGTAAATCATCTCCCAAGATGGTGAAATCAATATTATTGAGATTACCATATAAAAAAATTTCACATGCCACAATGTCATTTTGACTATAATAAAAAAACAAAAATACACAACCAAGAAAGAGAGATTGTACAAATACAATCCTTAAATCTCTCATGTCTGCATTCCTAAAATTTTCCGGCTAACACCAATAGCTAATCACAAGCACAATCCCCAAGTCAACAATAAAAAACTTAGTTCATGTTAGCAAAGGTTAGCACACAATAACGAGCACCAAACTTAGCGTAGGTTAGCACAGGTTAGCACACAAGACCGAGCAACAAACTTAGCGTAGGTTAGCACCCAAGACCGAGCACCATAGGATTCCACAAGGATAATATGATGTGAAAAATGCGTCAGCACATCACAAACCCCAAGTCAACAACCACAAACTTAGCACCGGTTATCACACAAGACTAAGCACCAAACTTAGCGTAGGTTAGTACATGTTAGAAAAAAAGACCAAGCACCAAACTTAGCGTAGGTTAGCACCCAAGACCAAGCACCAGAGGATTCCACAAGGAAAATATGTTGTGCACAATGCGTCAGTACAACTCAAGAGCCCACAGGTCCATAGAACTTATACAAGCCAACACACCAAGTGAAGCTTATTGAGCAATGCATAAAGTTTCGAGTTCCCAAGCGCCAAACCACCAAGGAGAATATGTGAGGAGAAGAGACCATAAGGATCCAACATAATGCATGATGCGTCCATAGTTTGCACACCAAGCGCCAAGATGAAGGGAGGATCCCACAAGGATTAGAGCCCACCAACACATGGGTCAGAGCCCCGACCGAGACCAAGCACCCAAGTCACTGAGCCAAGGAATCAACAACACTCGCACCAAGTTCCATGAGAGGAGCCCATGATACAAAACAATGCACAATGTGTCCGAAGCCGTGAGAGATATCTGTAGGAACCCAAGGTTGTTGGAAAGGGGGTCGAAAAATAAATTGTTGAGCAAAATGAGGCTTTGAAGCTTCCCACCCATGCAAAGATCCGACGGGAAGAGACCTGTGAGCTTATTGGACGAGACGTCGAGGGCCATCAACTTGCCATTACTCCCGAAGCGACGGAGATTCAAACCCGTGACGTTGTTGTCCCAGAGATTCAACACCATGAGGCAGGTCATCGATGGACTCAGGGATTCCGCCAGAGAGCCTGTTTCCAAACCACGAACCAAGAGGAAGAGATAGGCTGGCACTCAACCAAGAAAGGGATAGGTTGGCATGGAGGACATAGTTGTGCCTTTGGGTGGTCCGTCATGGAGCCTAGGCTAGCCCTTGAACCCTCGGTTATGCAGAGGAAGAGGCGGGGCAGAATGATGAGTGATGTGTGAAGGGTAGGGTTTGAGCAGGGGGGCACGTCGGCCTCATGCGAGGTCCCACGATACCCAAGGAAATATTTTTATCATATATTAAAAAAAAAATTCTTTAATTAATTAAAATTAAATCAGTTGTTTATTTTGTTATATATATATATATATGTCTGTGTGTGTGTGTGTGTGTGTGTGTGTGTGTAATTTTTTATTATTTTAATTAATATAAAATTTGTATTAATTGTTTTAATAATATAATTTATTTATTTATTATTGGACTTAATTATTATAAATATATGTATAATATATATTGATTTATAATTAMAGAATTATATTAAAATCCTAATATTATAATAGATTAATATTTTAATAATTAATCTAGTGGAACTTAGGTTAACATGTTAATCTAGGTTTTGGGGTTTTAATAATTAATTAAATTGTGTTTAAAACACTGCATTTAGTTTTCAAATCTCAAAGGACTGAAAGAGGTAAGTAACAATAATTGGCGGGTACCTCGCAGTGCTAGTATAGTTGGAAAGGCAAGGGAGTTAGCAACTTACCTGAACAACTTACCAAGCTTAGAGGCTTTCGACCCTGAACTTTAGCCACTTACCCTAAAGAGAGTAATTTTTGTTTATAGACAAATAATAAAATAAAAAAACTTACGCCTAACCTTATGTTGCAAGTATAAGTTTGAGCGAATGTGGAATGCCTTATACTCTTCCTTGATATTCATTTGGTTTGATGCAGATTCAATTATTCAATATGGTTAGGACTCATGCAAATCGAGGCTAAGGGGCATCGTCGCAAGGACCGCCAACGTCGGCGATGCCACAAGAATCACATGAATTAGCTCTCATTTTGTGCTCCTTAGAGGCTATTAATGAGACATTAAAGGGACGCCATACGAAATATGTCGAAGTGGAACCCCCACCATCGGAAGTGGGTAACCCTGAAGCGTCAAGGGACTCAAAGGGAGGGCCTCCACCAGGGGACATCGCCAGAGAGATACAGAAGATCAAACTCCCAAAGTTTGTTGGGGGTCATGTAAGTGAATGTGTAGAGGCATGGTTGGAAGGAATGAAGCAATGTTTCTCCTTAAGAGACTATGCTTCCACATCAAAGGCGAAGATAACAATCTTTCACTTGAGGGATAGTGCCTTAAACTAGTGGGGTAACATGGAGAGGAAGTTTCACCTTACCCCAGACACCATCTCATGGGATATTTTTTAGGAAAGGTTCCAAATGAAATATTTGCCTGCATACTATGAAGAAAAATAGGTAGGATCATGTCATGCTCTAGTTCAGGGAAATAGGATCATGGAAGAGTACGAGATCAGGTTCATGGAGTTAGTAAAATATATCTCGTACATGGACACTGATCAACGACAAGAAGAATGTTTTGTGTACGAGTTGGACCCTAATATAAGGTCCATGGTACAGATGTGGAAACCATCGTCAGTAGTTGAAGCAGTTGAAAATGCAGGTTACGTGAGGAACATATGAGCTTAAACAGAGGTATGAGATCAGTCTTTCCACAACATCCTGGATTCGTGGGGAAGGCCCCTAGGACCTTCTCCAGGGGAGGAATACCTATGCCACCTCCTTATGGAAATAGAGTCACTCCTAGAGTATTTACATCAAGTATATCAATGGCAGGGAGTGCAAGATCCCACTTGTTGCCAACAATGCAGGCAGGTCCATGACCTTCTTAGAGAGAAAAAAGTCGGGGCAGGGGTTCCAGGGGAAGGAATTCATTTCCTTGGCTATCACAGGGTAGTGTGTAGGTTCCATCTCATGTTACTTGTTGGGGGTGTGGAGGACCTCATTACAAGCATGATTTTCCAGAGTCACAAGCAAGATTTGTGCATAGAGAAAGAAAGGCCCCACTGGGAAGAGCAAGTAGTGGCCACCATATTTATGCAATAGTTAGTAACTGCCAGGAAGAGCTTCAATCCACTAAAGTGGAGTCATCATGTACACTAAATCATGTCAATGTTAAAATTTTATTTGATTATGGTGCTACAGATAGTTTCATTTCACCTTGTGCATTAGAAAAGTGTGGGTTGGTAGCCTACGAGCACGATGACTTTAAACAAGTCGAGATGGCTTCAGGGGAAAAACAAGTAGTAGGACCTAGCGTCGATAATTTTCTAGTAGACCTGGGAGTGTGTACTACTAGGTTGAAGGTGTACGTCACTTCTCTAGAGACGTATGAACTAATCATTGGATTGGACTGGTTAGAACACCATCAATATTTGGTCGATTGTTTCGCGAAAAGGGTGCTTTGTGTTGACGATGATGGAAGGTCAGTAGAGATCCACAATGTACAGAGGAAAGTGTCTCTACGCTTTATATCGACCATGAAGGTTAAACATTGCATGAGGCAATTTTGTCAATTGTATATAGTGGAAGCAGTGAATGAAGGGAAAGGACCCTCCTTGGATCGGTATCCAGTATTTCTGAAGTTTAAGGATGTTTTTACGAAAGAGTTTCCAGGGTTACCTCCTGAGAGGGAGCTTGATTTTACCATTGAGATAAAACCTGGTGCAAAGCCAATTTCCAAGACACCATATAGGATGATGGCATCAGAACTTTGTGAGTTGTAGATGCAATTGAAGGAACTATTTGACTTAGGGGTAATAAGGCCTAGTGTCTCACCTTGGGGTGCACCAGTAATTTTTGTGAAGAAGAAGGATGGTTCCTTATGAATTTGTATAGATTATAGGGACTTGAACCATGCTACATTGAAAAATAGGTACCCAATTCCATGGATAGATGATCTCTTTGATCAAATGAAAGGAGCAAGAATGTTCTCAAAAATTGATCTGCGATCAAGGTATCACCAGTTAAGGATTAAGGAAGGTGATATTGCTAAAAATTCCTTTCGAACTTGGTTTGGGACTTATGAGTTCGTTGCAGTACCTTTTGGTTTGACCAATGCATCAACAGTATTCATGAGCCTCATGAATGGTGTATTTAGAAAGTATTTAGACTGCTTTGTACATGTATTTCTAGATGATATCCTCATCTATTCCAAGAATGAAAGAGAACATGAGGAACACTTGTGATTGGTGTTGTCATGCCTTAGAGAGAACAAATTGTATGGCAAGTTGTCGAAGTGTTCTTTCTTCTAGAAATAAATTCACTATTTAGGTCATATCATTTCCGGTGAAGGAATCTCTGTGGATCCAAAAAAGGTAAAGGCCATTATGGAATGGCCAGTGCCAAAAATTGATCATGAGGTTAGAAGCTTAATGGGGCTAGCTGGTTGTTATTGGAGGTTTGTGGAAGGGTTCTCTAAGATAGTGAAACCCATCACCACCTTGCAACACAAGGGGGTTAGGTATGAATGGACAGAGGAATGTGAGACTACATCCATCGAGCTTAAGAGGTTACTAACCAGTGCACAAATTCTATGAGTGTTGGATATGGGAAAATACTTCACAGTCTACATGGATGCCTCGAAGCAAGGATTGGCGGCCGTGCTAATGTTGGATGGGGGAGTGATAGCGTATGGATAAATAAATTTGAAGCAACATGAGGAGCTTTATGCTACTCATGATTTGGATTTGGTAGTTGTAATGCTAGCTCTGAAGCTTTGGAGGCATTATCTAGTGAGGCAAAGCTTTGAGCTCAAAACAGACCATGAAATCTTAAAGCATCTCTTCACTCAAAGGGATCTCAATGCCAGGCAAAGGCAATGGAGTGAGTTTATGAATGAGTATGATTTTGGAATTTCGTATATTAAGGGAAAGAAGAATGTAGTCACATATGCCTTGAGAAGGAGACCACGTCTCTTCTCCTTGGTACCCTTAAAAGTTAATCTGAGGGAGCCTGTGATGGGACAACTTCTTGGAGATAGTTGGTATTTAAAGGTTACTTCAAACCTCTAGAGTGGAAGGCAATTAGATCCAAAGTATGAAGGATATATCTTAGAAGAAAATGGATTATTAAGATATCAGGGAAGGATGTACATTCCCGAAGGTGGGGATGTTTGAAGCATCATACTCAAGGAATCCCATATAGCACTTATTGTGCACATCCGGGTGTGAATAAAATGTACGCAGACATGAAGAAGCTTTTCTTCTAGGTAGGAATGAAGCGTGATGTAGTCCATTTCGTCTCCAAGTGCCTAGAGTGTCAACAAGTGGAGGCTGAACACCACCACCTGGTAGGTATCCTACAATTGCATGATGTTCCTATGTCCAAGTGGGAATTCATTTATATGGATTTTGTTGTGGGATTTCCACTCACATCGCACATACACAATGCAATTCTTGTGATAGTTGACAAGTTGACCAAGAGTGCTCATTTTATTCCAGTTAAAGACACTTATGATGTCACTGATGTGGCATGTGTGTTTATAAGTGAGGTCATTTGTCTGCATGGGTTACCGAAGAAGATCATTTAAGATAGGGACTCCCGATTCACATCTAGGTTTTGGACAAGTTTACAATCAGTGTTGGGAACTCAGTTGAACTTAAGCATAACATATCATCTCGAAACAGATGGGAAAACTGAGAGAGTAAATCAGGTTATGGAAGATATGCCTAGGATGTATGTTATGGATAATCAAACCCATTAGGAGAAGTACCTACCTTTGGTAGAGTTTGCCTACAATAAAAATTTTCATAGCTCCATTGGAATGACACCCTATGAAGCTCTATATGGAAGGTCATGAATGACATCGTTGTGTTGGGAAAGGTTAGAGGACCGAGTGATAGTTGGGCCATAATTGATTTAGGAGATGGAGGAATAGGTGATTCATATTAGGAAGAGACTAAAGTAAGCACAAGATAGACAAAAAATTTATTATGATACACATAGGACCGACCGAAGTTAGAAAGTGGGAGATCAAGTTTTCATTCATATCATGCCTAATAAGAGTACCATTCGGTTCAGGAAGGGTACACAGTTGTCGCCTCGATTTATAGGACCATTCAAAATCCAAGAGAGAATTAGACCTGTTGGCTATCGTCTCGTACTGCCACCCCACTTGCATAAAACTCATAATTTTTTTCATGTATCTGTTCTACGTCATTATGTTTCCGATGAATCTCATAAACTGAATTGGAAGGAATTGCATGTATTAGACATGGGAAACCTCATAGTAGAATTGTTAAGCATATTGGATCGTAGGGTCAATAGCTCAGGAATCGTCTGGTAGACCAAGTTAAGGTCCAGTGGGATAAGTATAGCCCAAGATATGCTACTTGGGAGGATGCGGGGACGTTGCGACGAGATCATCCCTCACTTTTTTGATCACCTCTAGAATATGTTTCCCGAAGGTTGGGTGTATGTAATGCCAACTTTTGACTTAGAAAACTAGAATTACTTAAGGCCTAATCATATTTGTTTTCTATTCACTGTGAAACTATTAATGCTACACTTGAACTTTTAAGACATATGAACATATGTGAATGTCAATTCTATGAATGTTTAATGTTATTTGAATTATGATGGATATTATGCAATCTATTTCTAACTTGAATTTTTTTGACATTTAAAGTTGTTGGTACGTGGATACCGGATTGAGATTATGATTAAATGAATTTACATGATGATAATGCATGGATATGTATGGGTTTGTGTTATAGACAAATCTGCAGGTCAATAGGCTATGAAATAGCCAAAGACTAATCATGATAAAAGGTTGATGTCGTGAACATCGAACATGAAACCATATGGTATGAATTTTGTATGTGAAATTATATTGGTTAAAATACATTGCTATGATATGTGGACAAGTGTAGGTTTTCAAGTGGCGAGACTACCTAAAACTAAATATACGATGAAAAAATTCCCAGCAATACAATGCCACTGTATGGTCCATGGTAGGGTGTTGACCCTAGTTCTATCAGGACGGGTGGAGGCATTTCCCACCATGTATCCTCTGAAACCTAGAGTCATGGGAGGATGGTGTTATCTCATGCTCCCCTAGATGTGTGATGATGACTGCTAGTTGTCTGCTCAGGAAGCTTGGTCAAGAGAGTTGACACTTCCGCTTACAGGTTATATTTGGAGTTAGGTAAATATAGTTGACGCTCCAAGATAGTCCAACAGAGTAAGGATATGGATGGAAGATGGAAGTAAGTTAGGGAGGAAGGATGAATAGAAGTAGTTGAGAGTGTGTGGACATTTCGCCTTATAGTAAAATTTATTGTTTTCCTCTTTTTGAAAAAGAAAATATGTATATATGTATATTTATAATTGCTTAACTGAACTACAATTATCTAAATGAATGTTGTTTGTGCTAAATTATTATAATTGAGGGATTTTGCGAACATTTTAAATGGTTTACTATCTTTTATGAAATGAATGGTATTGTTGATTGGATTGGACACATACAAGAATTACTATAGGTGTGATAATTATTGTCATTAGTACATGTGTGAGTCCTATATGTGCTAGCTACACATGCATTCCTTGCACATGTACACTAGTATGTATAAGTGATTTCAAACTGATGATGTTGTTTATTTAATGTGGATGTATGAACCATGTCTCATTACCCTTGTATTGTAAATTACTCTAACTTTGGGACGAAGTTTCTTGAAGGGTGGGTGTATGTAACAACCCTACTTAATTATTTAATTATCATGGTTGTTAAATTAAATTTAATTAATTATTCAAATAAATTCATTGAGTCTTTTATTATAATATTATTAAATTGGTAGGTGAAGTAATGACTGGGAGGGATAAGGTTGTTGAGGAACTAATGGGGGGATAAGGCAGTTGGGGAATTGAATGAGGGAGAGAGATTCAAGGGAGGAGGATAAAGAAGAGGGGAGAGGACTTGGAGAGGGGTCTTTTGTTTTTTTGTTTTTGGGAGGTGAAATTGGGGGAAGAATAAGGAGGAATAAATGATGAAAGGAGGAGGAGATTGGTGAACATATTGGTTGTTTTGGGAACTCTCATTGGGACATTTCTGTTGCTGGGAATTTTAGGCTCAGGGGCTAGGAAACCAAAAGGATTCCTGGAGATAGGGAGTCAGAGAGGATGTTCCTAGTTGGTTGGGAGGTTAATATTCAGTTTGGGGCAGTTTGGACAAAGCAAGGACAATTAGAAAAGGGGATAAATCAACTAATCTACATGTTGAGGTACGTATTTTGTGCATTTTACTAGTTGATATGATGTTATTATGTTGTTGTTGATATACTTCCTGGTATAAAGAAAATCATGAAAGGAAAACCTTGAACTAAATTGAATTTATTTCAGTAGAATATGAATAGATATTTATTTATTTTGAGGCTTTGTATGAAAGGCCTTACAGTACACACCACCATAACCATATGCCAAGTCATATCATCGATCCCAACTACCAATTTTTCCCTTATGCCACATCATCATGGTTTCCACTACCACTCAGCCATCAACCAACCCCTATTTGATGCCCGATTTGGGTTTATGTTACCATAATGCAGAATGCATACCCATGTGCCAAGTCATCTCCTTGATTCCACTTACCACTTTGTCCTATGTGCCAAATCATCATGGTTTTCACCTATCATTCAACCATCCACTGACACCTATTTATTTCTAAGCCTAGGTCCACATCTGTTAGAAAAACAGGATCACAAACCAATAAAATAAAACAAATGCGGAAATAAAACATAAAACATACACAATACAATAGAGACACAAATATATGTGGTTCACCCAGTGTGGGCTACGTGCACTAGAGAAATTTCCAGTTCCTTCCTTTATTATTATCCAACAAATGAAGGAATACAACCTACAACACACTCGTTGTAACTTCCTCTTCTTTCTCTTACAATGTCCACTCTCACAATACAATATTTGCAATGATGCATAGATACAATACATTTCCCTCATAAAAGAGGGTTATCTTCCAAGGAAAAAACCCCTAACATAAATTCTACTGTTAGATCTGCGACCTTATAATGAACGGTCTAGATTTACAATGAAATTACAATATATAATTACAAGGCAATTTTCCTTCGGGGTCCCACTTTCCTCCGGACCCCACAGGGGGGGTAACCTCCCCCCCTACACTCCCTTGCATGGAGGAGTGTACATTCTTATGGGGTGTAAAGTTTTCATGGGGTATAAACACATATGAAAACAAAAGACCTCTGAATCAAGAAGATAATCAAGCTCCACAACCAACATCATCATACATATGTGCTAAGTCATCTCCTTGATGCCACCTACCAATGTTTCCTCTATGTCATGTCATCATGGTTTCCACCTGTCGCTTAGGCATCGATTGACACTTTTTTATGGAAAACTCTAGGTCCATGTCCCAATAATGCATAATTTGGGGAAATCAGAGTATGGAAGAACGTGGGCTAAATGAAACACATGGATGGGAAAAAAATCCTTGACAAGGAAATCTTAGGGCTAAATTAAAAATCCTTAACAAAGAAATCTTAGGGCTAAATTAAAAATCCTTGACAAGGAAATCTTAGGGCGTTCTAAATTTACATCATATAATTACTAAAATATTTTAAAATCTCTACTAATTATTCTACCTTTAATATCATAATTTTCTATTCCCCCAAAGTGCAATGATATAGTTATTAATGTACATATTATACTTTCTAATCTACCTTTGTTTTACTCAAAATTTGATCCAAATTTTCTACTCGAGTAATCAACAATCAACTTCAAAGAAAACTATTTATTTACATTGAGAATTCACCATATTCTCAATCTTCAGTGACATGTAATATTAAGTTTGTTCATAATATTTTCCGTGCATGTCATAGGTGAATCCTATACTAGATCCAATAGGTTATCACTATGTGATATACATGCACCGATAACATATGTGCATGTCATAGGTGAATCTCATATTGCATCCAATAGGTTATCACTCTGTGATACACATGCACTAATCACTTACCAATTTCTAGGTGTTGTTTTTCCATACATAAGATCTTCAAAAATATATGTAATGATTTCATAACTTGTGTCAAACAACCTATATTTCTAATTAAACTTTTCATTTTTGGTTTATTTATGTAGGTTCCATGGAGGAGAATCAATGGTGTGAGATGAATTTTTGTGAGGTAGAGGCTTTGGTGTTACTCTTTTCTACAAGTGAATGCTCTCTTCCATCATTCTTGAGATCTATGAAAAAGCTAAAAGTTCTCATAATATCCAATTATGGATGCAAGAGAACCATTGTGAATGGTCTACCCGTGTTATCTTCACTCACTCAGCTAAAGACTATTCGCCTAGAGAGGTTGATTGTGACCCCATTTCAAGAGCACACAAAAGTATTACAAAAATTAGAGAAGATATCTTTGAACATATGTGAAGGTCTTGGAAATATGATGAGTTTCAACAACACCCAGACAAGCCTAAATCTTCCTATAATGCTAGATTTTAACTTGGATCATTGTTTTGATTTGGAGGAGTTGCCCCTAGGAATTTGTGACATGACTTCAGTTCGAAGGTGGTCTATCACTAACTTTCATCTTCTTCAAAAGTTCCCTAATGACTTAGAAAATCTCAAATCTTTATGAATGTTAAGATTATCTGCATGTATAGGATTGAAAGAGCTTCCCTCATCTATTGGAAAACTTCGGAAGTTGGAATATTTTGATATTTCATTGTGTTAGTACTTAAAAGAATCCCCCGAGGAAATAAGACAACTAAGGAAAATCAAGGAGCTTGACATGAGAGAGTGTTCTCGGTTGAGAAAGTTGCATAAATCAATTGGAGGGTTGATATCTTTGAAGCATGTTACATGTGATGAGAATATTGGGATGCAATGGATGCATGTCAATTGCTTTTCCATTATGGATCTTCAAGTTAATGTGGTATAAGAAAAGTTCAATTTGGTTTGGATAGATGGTTGACAACTTACCTAGACAATATGTAAATGCAAGTAGACTAATAGTGCACCAAGTTATATTTCTAGATCATTTTCTAGCAGTTCCAATTTATTGGCCATTTGGAATTCACGAGTTAAAGTCTCAAGGGATAGGAGTTATTGAATTAGTGGTTAGTGGATTATAAGTTAAGGGATTAACTGGTTATGGGTTGAGTGCATTAGCATTGTAATTGCTCACTATCAACATAACTAGTTGTTATTAATAAATATTGATTTTTTCACTCTATTGTGTCTAAATGGTAAATTATTTTGAAGTATTCAATTTTATGGTCTAAAGTATTTTATTTTTTTATTTTTTATGATGATGCTATTTTTTTTTCAAACAATTTCAATCATTTGTAAATATTATGGTTATTACAATCAAATTCAATTAGAACATAATAAATCATAAAATGTCAATGTAATGGATTTTATTTTTTGAGCAAAAATATTTTATGAATTTTTAAATTGAATATTTAATATTTTGTTCTTATTTTAAAATCATTAAAAGCTACAAAGTTCATTTTCTTTAAAAAAAAATAGCTAATATAGAACTTTATCATGAAGGAAAATGGAATACCCAAAGAAAAAAGAAATTAATATTATAATCCCTTATTTGGTAAAATAGCCTTCAATGCTCCAATAGGATATGTTACCCCCCCGTGATAGGGGTAACTAAGGAGATGATGTATGTAGGCCCACAAGTAGTAGAAATGGAGTGTTGAGAGTCTTATGCCTAGCACAACCTGCAGTGATCATCTAGTTTACTAGAGAGCAACACCCACTACACTGTCTTGGCTCCAAGAAGACAACAAATCTTGCTTCATGAGTTAACAAGTCCAGTCTTGTGGTAAGTGTCATTTTAATATTTGAAGCATTTGAACATGTTGCAAAGAATCCTTTCTTGATTATGGAACATTTTCTTGGAAATTATACCTTTTTCCTATTTTAACCTTGGTGGCTGGCATGGTTTCTTAGTAATTAGGTCACCCTCAAGAAAAGGGTTTCTACTGGGTGGTTCCTTGAAGGGTCATCATACCATTCCTGCTCATACTTACCACTTTCCACACTTATTCCCCTTCCGTTTCCTCATCTTTTGGGATTTTGGGCTCATTGACCCCAAGAAGGGCTTGTGCCTCATTTCTTGGGTGTTGTAGTTGGAAAATTTTAAAATCCAATGATTATCCTTTCAAATGCTCGCCCTAAGGTCCCGAGAGCAATGAAAATCTACTCCATAAAAATGAAGGACCTTCTAGAACATATAATTAATAAGTGTCCCGCTTGTTGGGGGAATGCATTTTGTGGTGTCCTTTACTTTCCATTTCATATGGCACTCAATTTATTCCTAACTCCAAGTGGAATTGCGTTGCTCTTTACTTTCCATTGCACATAGCACTCAATGTTAGAACTATAATAAATTAAAGGAAATTTCTTGGAAATGTTGCGTTGAAAATGAAGGACACAACACACCCTCCACAAAGGAACCCATAAATGAGAGAATATGAACCCTTGATATGTCAAGAAATCCATGCCCAAAAGTATTTCCCCAATCCACTTGATAGTCATCACATAACCTAGATAGGATCCCCTTGGGAAACATTCATTGACTTGGGGATTGTCTTACCCAATAGGGCGCCATGACACCCCTCCCATACCCAAATTAGGC
>JZKD02S1972013.1:182168-192655 GCA_000966675.3 Picea glauca
CTCTGAAAACCACTTTCCCCCCTCCAAAAACATTTTTGCACATTTTTGCACAATTTGACCAGCCGTCTTTCGAGGCAGATTCTAGGAAAATGATGACGAATTTTCAAAATCCGAAGGAGCTGTTTGATCAGAATGGGCTAAATAAAAATAACCTCTCCCATTTTTTTCATATCTGTTATGAAATGGGAGAATAAAGAGAATCTTTGACCCCTATTTTTCGATATTCAAAATTTTCCTGTTTGACACATACTTTTCAAATGCAGATCTCGAGTAAACAAAGACAAATCTCAAGGAACTAAGAGACATTTTTTCTCAGAAAAAACTGATCTACAAAAACCTTCTCCATATTTTACACATATATCATTATTTGGGAGATACGAACTCATAATTCTAGCACTATGTTTTGCGGCAGTTTGGTCTATTTTTGGGGAATACAGTTCCAAATTTTAATGTAACAGGCTGGTATTTTGGGGGAATCAGTTAGATCCGACCTCTTGAGCCTGGGGCATTATTTTTCCTATATATATTTATGATTTTTATGTAAAATGGGGGAAAACATGTGGACATAACAGATCCATTGATGGGAAGAAACTACCTGAGCTTTATGTAATCAAATTTCAGTAATACAGTTGCAACAATTGCAGGATTCTCGTGTTACTTGTACTGGTGAAGTGTGTTGGAACAAATATTGAAAATTTATCAACTCAGTGTCTTTCTCCAAAAATTATGTTAGTTACGCCACTTAGTTTCAAAACCTTGTCACCTGGCATAAGCTTGTGTAACCATTAAGCCCTTGTGCCATTCTGCGCAACCTTTCTGCCACAGTAAAAAATCTAAATCTATCGCCATTTTCGCCGAAATTTTCTACCATCAAGATCTCAAAGATTTAAAAATTTCCCAAGGTCTCCCGTTTTTTCCTATTTCTCATTCCTTCATTGTGAAGAGTGTCAGTTATACAATCAAACTACAATTTTTGATCTTTCCATATATTATTTTAAAATTATTTTATATAATTTTAAAATTAATATTTTATTTTGAAGTTTGAAAAAATATATTTTAAGCCAAGACATTTTCATTGTTGAGTCCACTATCCTTCACGTCTCGATCTTCAACTATTCGTCGTAAGCTACATGCCAAGTCACAAGACACACATACAAATCTCTAAGGAGAGAATTCATGAGGAGGCCTGAAAGAGTGCAATGTAAAAGTCGAATTCTATTTCGGGGATTTGGCCATCGGGGTTTTGGCCAATGTAGAGATTTTAATAACCACTTCTTCATTTCCTCGAAGCTCGAAGGCCCAAAATCAGGGTTCCAGCCTCACGCAAAAACTTCCTTGGAAACAAACCATTTTTCTCAGCCTTGGAGAGGCCATTTTCCGCGTTTGAATAGTCGATCGACATCTACAGATCCTAAGATTTCTAGTAGTGTCTTCATAATTTCATTTTTATATTTGGAAGGCAGTCAAAATTCCCCTGCAATATGAGGTTCGTTTTCAGAAATGTGGCATTTTGTTTTTTACTGTGTCGAGTCATCATTTTTAAATGAAGAATCTGAGCGTCTGGAGGATCATTTTGAGAAACGGTCAGAGGATTTTGTTCCTAACACATCCGATATCAATATACTTTCTCAGTTTTCCTACAGGTGTCACATATTGGGAGAATCGAATCCATCTCCGAGCCCTAATTTTTGGATCTCATAGTTTCCTGTTTTGACACATGTTTGTAAACTGCAGATCTGGGGCAAATAAAAACGGATCTCATGGAACTGAGAGAGGTTTTTTCTCAGAACAAACATATGCAAAAAAAATTCTTTCAGTTTATACATATCTGTCACAATTCGAGAGATACAAAACCATAACCACATCCCTAGTTTTCAGCAGTTTGGCCCATTTTCTATGGCATAAAGTTCCAGAAATTGATTGTAATTGTTGTTATCTTTTGGGAGGAAATTCGATATCATAGGGAGGATTTCAACCTCAATACCTATATGAGGCATCTTTGTAACATTGGAAAAAGAGGGGGGAAACAGCCTGATATCCTTTTGGGGGCTGGGTTTGTAATGCCATTTCTTTCAAGCAAATATAGAATAGAATGCCAAGAGATTTTATACCTTGTCACTATGTAATTTTGTTTTTCCTGTATTGTTTTCTCTGATTTACATTCAATATTTTTTCCTTATTTTACATATTTAACTTGTAATGGCTCCAATTCAGTAATACCTCTATTGTAGTCATTTATCGGGCAACCTGTTAGGTTCATCTTTTCCTCTGTTTATGTTGTGAGAAAAACAAGACCTATAACTTGACTGTTTCTGCCTAGATTACAAGTTATATATATACATGTTTGTCTTTCAAAGTTATTTTTCATTCCTCTATTGAAATGAAGATTAGACTTATCGGAATTAGATACCTAAATATTTGTTTCAGTCTCCTTTATTCCCTATCTTCTATCCATATTCCTTATTTCAATTAAATTAGGAAAACAAGGTCATGCCTCTTCATTTTTGATCTATAAGTGATTGAAAGGCCTATTTCAGACCTGGTTCTAGAAGCCTCATATGACTGATCAATCTACAAATTATTTTTTCATTTAAAATGTGCTAAGGCTTGGCTCCATTACAACCTAGAGTCAACTCCTGCGACAACATTTTTTGGCGTCGTTATCGGGGACAGAGGAACGAAGCTATCTTCCCTGGATACGACAAAAGTTTAGCGCTATTACTTTATGGTGAACAAGGGATAGACATTCAACTAGCTATGATCATTCACTTGGCGACTCCTTGGTTCGAAGACTCTACATGATTCACTAGTGTCTCCACTGGTCTCAAAATTTTGAATTCGTTCATTGCTCAGATTGTTGCAAGGTTTTCTCCTCTGGACTTTACAAATGTTTATGGTTTTCCAAACACTGTTCCAGACATTAAAATTTGGGAAGATGTCCTTCCTAAATTTGGAGAATATGCGGATGACAATCCCGCTCAACACTTGTTTGAATTTCACAAGCTCATGGATTAATTAAATGTACATCATGAATATGTCCTCATGAAACTGTTTATGTTTTTGTTGGAAAGAGATGCTAGGCTCTGGTATAAATCTTTACCCCATTCCAGTATTCCTTCATTGAAAGATTTTCACACACTTTTTCATCAACATTGTAAGAGGATATATTCAACTGGAATCCTTTTTGGAGATTGATGTAATATAGAATTCATAAGACAAAAAGATTAAACAAATTCTCTTGAAGAGGAGGAAGAAACAGGAAGAAACAACAGAAATTTCTCAAGTCGATGAAGATAATCAGTATGAAGAAGAGTTGGTTGATAAAGAAGAAATATATGATAGCTCTTATGATCATATTCAAGAAGAAGATATTCAACATCATGGTCAACCTGCAAAAGAGAAAGGAAATAATAGTTATTTTATCTAGAAAATACAGAGACCACATTCTCCTTTAACCGAAGAAGAAATAGATCTGCTCCTGCATAGTCATGTTACAACCCCTGCTTACACAGATTTGCAGTGTTAACATGGTCCCAGATATGAGAGTCAGACTTCTTCCATTTCTGAAAATGTAAATCTGATTTTAAATAATGACAGTCATGTGTTTGATGAAACTTTACATGAAGGTAATGGACCTATTTATGATGATGATTTCCAGCTAGGAAATCATCTTGTAAGCCCTATTTTATTTCATGAAGAGGATAGGGATGTCACATTTAATAGTCTTGAAGGAAGTTTGTTGTTCAAGGATGTTTTATACTGTGATTTGGAGGAGTATGAATTTAATATAGACATCATGCTAGAGAAATAACCAGAATTTCCCATGCTTGAGGAATCCACAGTCGATATTTCAAATATTTGTCTGACTGATGACACTCTTGAGCTATCTGTTGAACCTAAATATGATGAGTACACTGATGATTATACTATTGTTTCTCTAGAACAATTTGCTGCAGGTTTTTCATGGAGGAATGATGGTTTTTAGAAAGATGCCATATCGGATGAAGGATGTTTGGATATCCTTTTTGAGGATGATCCTGAGAAAAATAAATTGGAGCACGCAATAGTCTTTGATGCATCTTGTTATTTAAAACCTTAGGACCATGCATTTTTTCATGATCCTTTTGTTGACCTTTTAGATTCATTTAATGGAGGAGTATGCTATGTCATGGATATTTTGTCACAGGAATCAAGGAAAATCTTGAACATTCATGATCAACATCATGTCAGATGGGAGTTGTCAATTTCCTTTTTTAGCCTTCTCAAAGAAAGTGTGAGTGAATTTCAAATAACTAGACAGTTATTGGATTGGCTTCACTGGTATTTTTGTATCATTTGATTCAGTGGGAAATTTTCAGTAGTTAGAGTAGGTGATGTATATAAATAAGCTTGACTTTGAGCATTAGAGTACAACAATGGTTTTCAATATGTTTCTAGTTTAATTTGGAATCCAGTATGGTTTTGTTTTAAATAATTACGACTCCATAGCCCAATGAATGCATAAGTGTTTTTTTGTTTCGGAAAGGCGCAAGTAAAGTGACAGGGTTCAAAGTTTGATAAGGATGATTTCAGGTTGCCCAATGGATGAAGGCACGTGGTCTACTCTTCTTGTCACTTTGCAGGAAAGCACCATCCCTAGATGGAGCCTATGTTGGAACAAATATTGAAAATTTCTCAACTCAGTGTCTTTCTCCAAAATTTATGTTAGTTACGCCCCTTAGTTTCAAAACCTTGTCGCCTGGCATAAGCTTGTGTAACCATTAAACCTTTGCGCCATTCGACACAACCTTTCTTCCACAGTAGAAACTCTAAATCTATTGCCATTTTCACCAAACTTTTCTACCGTCAAGATCTTAAAGATTTAAAAAGTTTCCCAAGGTCTCTCGTTTTGTCCTACTTCGCATTCCTTCATTGTGAAGAGTGTCAGTTATACAATCAAACTACAATTTTTGATCTTTCCATATATTATTTTAAAATTATTTTATATGATTTTAAAATTAATATTTTATTTTGAAGTTTGAAAAAATATATTTTAATCCAAGCCCTTTGCATTGTTGAGTCCACTATCCTTCATGTCCCGATCTTCAACTATCCACCGTAACCTACATGCCAAGTCACAAGACACGCATACAAAGCTCTAAGGAGAGAATTCACGAGGAGGCCCGAAAGAGTGCAATGTAAAATTCAAATTCTATTTCGGGTATTTGGACTTCAGGGATTTGGCCAACGTAGAGATTTTAATAACCACTGCTTCGTTTCCCCGAAGCCCGAAGGCCCGAAATCGGGGTTCCAACCTCACACAAAACACTGCCTTGGAAAAAAAACAATTTTCTCAGCCTTGGAGAGGCCATTTTCCACGTTTGAATCATCAATCGACATAAAAGATCCTAAGATTTCCAGTGGTGTCTTTAGAATTTCATTTGGATCTTGGGAAGGCAGTCAAACATCCCCCACAAGATGAGGTTCATTTTCAGAAATGTGGCATTTTTTGTTTTACTGTGTTGAGTCATCATTTTCAAATGACAATTATCAGCGACTGGAGGATCATTTTGAGAAACGGTCAGAGGCTTTTGTGCATAACACATCATATATAAATAGCCTCTCTCATGTTTCCTATAGGTGTCACATATTAGGAGAATCAAATCCATGTCTGAGCCCTAATTTCTGGATCTCATATTTTCTTATTTTGACACATGTTTGTAAAATGCAGATCTGGGGCAAATGAAAATGGATCTCAGGGAATGGAGAGAGGTTTTTTCTCAGAACAAACAGATGCAAAAAATCCTCTTTCATTTTATACACATCTGTCACAATTCAAGAGATACAAAACCATAACCGCAGCCCTAGTTTTCAGCAGTTTGACCCATTTTCTATGGCAGAAAGTTCCAGAAATTGATTGTAACTGTTGTTATCTTTTGGGAGGAAATTCAACCTCCTAGGGAGGATTTTGACCTCAATACCTATATGAGGAATATTTTTAACATTGGAAAAAGAGGGGGGAAATAGTCCGAGATCCTTTTGAGGGTTGGGTTTGTAATTCCATTTCTTTCAAGAAAATATAGAACACAATGCCAAGAGATTCTATACCTTGTCACTGTGTAATTTTGTTTTTCTTGTATTGTTTTCTCTAGTTTACATTCAATATTTTTTCCTTATTTTACATATTTAACTTGTAATGGCTCCAATTCAGTAATACCTCTACTGTAGTCACTTATCAGGTAGCCTGTTAGGTTAATATTTTCCTCTGTTTATGTTGTGAGCAAAACACGACCTATAACTTGATTGTTTCTGCCTAAATTACAAGTTATATATATACATGTTTGTCTTTCAAAGTTATTTGTCATTCCTCTATTGAAATGAAGATTAGACTTATCGGAATTAGATACCTAACTCTTTGTTTCAGTCTCCTTTATCCCCTATCTTCTATCCATCTTCCTTATTTCAATTAAATTAGGCAAACAAGGTCACACCTCTTCATTTCTAGTCTATAAGTGATTGAAAGGCCTATTTTAGACCTGGTTCTAGAAGCCTCATATGAATGATCAATCTACAAATTATTTTTTCATTTAAAATGTGCTAAGGCTTGGCTCCATTACAGCCTAGAGTTAACTCTTGCGACAACAAAGTGTATCTTCATTTTTATCCTTTGTTTCCTCTGTTTTTCACATGTTATTCATCAATTTCCTGATTACCCTAAGAAATAAATGAACATAATTTGTTGAAAAATGCACTATGTTTCCAGCTTAGGATAATCTTTATTTTTTCAACTTGACGATTAATTCCAGGATTCTTAATTTCCCTGGTGTAGTCTGATCCTCTCACCTTTTCCTTGAAAACCATCTCAATTCTAAAAATCCAGTTTAGGTGTCTATCTTTCCCTACAAGGTTTCCTGTATATCTGACTTGATTTCAACTCAGCATGATTCCATTGCCCAATGACTTTCCCTTGCTGTTCTTGCCAATCCAATTTAAAAACCAAATCCAGTACTTTCATAACTAGCCTAAAATTTCATAAGAACATAGCTAATCAGATAGACAGATCCCTCTCTGAGGCAGGCATGACTAGATCCCAACTTCAAAAGTGGTTTTGTGGTTACCTCTGTCTATTTCTTTCTCAGCCTTAGAAATTACAGAGTGCTAACATAGTGGCGACCATATTGGGGAATATTCCTTAGAAAAGTGTATCAAGTTCCAAATTTGATTACTGATGGTGGACAGTGATTAGACACATGAAGGCTGGATTATTCACCTGGCAACTCCAAATCAGTTTCAAATTTAAATTCAAAGACTCTACTGGAGGATGACATTACAAACATAAACATGAAAATGCAATTTGGAAAGATCAGGTATTCAAGTTGGAACTTTATCCAAGATATTATATTCTTTATTGTTAATTATTTCTTCTCTTTTCCTGAGAATGCCAAGAAAGTTTTCCAATGTATATTGTATTTGAGAAAAGATCACATACCTGCATTCCATTCCTTTCCTTTGAAGATTGTAAATAAAAATTCTCCTCATGCTTTTTATCTTGGTCAAGACCCTTTTTATGAAGCCTATGTTGATCATATCCAACTTAATGAGCCTCAAGAGATCAAGACCAATTTTACAACTTCTCTACATACTCATGCACCTGTTAAAATTCCATATGGATACAAGCCTCTCATCTTACCTCCTTTACTCCATGATTTCCCTGCAAATTATACAAATATCTTCCCAGGTTTGATGGAGAATATGGTAGCATCACTTCTGAAAAACACATTCAGGATTTTGAACATTTTCTTGACCCTTTTGAGGTTGAATAAGATGATGTCTGTATCAGGAGTTTTTCTCTATCTTTGCAAGGTAAAGCTAAAGAGTGGTTCAAAAATTTTCTACCTACAAGCATTCGTGATTTCCATCAGTTTGTGAAAGTTTTTCTTGATAAATGGGTGATCAAGAGGAATCCTTTTTTTATTTTAGAAGTATACAATCATTTGAAAAGACATCCAGGAGAAACAATGCAACATTTTTCAGCCAAATTCAATCAAGTTTAATATTCAATGCCTGATGATATAAAGCCTCCTCCTGGTTTATAACTCTTACACTACCCAGATTCCTTTTATCTATAAATGGTGTTTCAATTGAGAGAAAGGAACACTACAACACTCAAAGAAAAGAATGATACTGCAATAGGCGTGGAAGCTTATTTTCTGATCAAAAGGACAAAATTAAAGGCAAAAGAGAAGGAAAACATAGAGAAGGAGCATCTGACATATTCATAAGTGAAACTAGACATTCTAGTAAGCACAATGAAAGAAATGATGCAAAATATTATCATGAGAGATGAACTTGTTCAAAAACACCATGTTCCATTTTTCACAGAAAAATAAAGGGTCACTATTCCTAATCATTTTGTTGCTTATCCTTGGTATCATAGATTAGAAAATGATTGTTTTATGTATTCACTTCAAGCCATGGACAAACATGAAACTCAAAATCAACGTGTGGAAGAGAAATCAACCGATCTAATGTGTATTCTTGATGGCATTGCTTATATAGATGATTTACCCAAGTATGATCAGTATGATGATGACTATGTGGTCAAAATCGAGGTTGGTTGTTCAAAGAAACTAGAGGCATGTTTTTGGGAGAAGGAAGCCCAGTTAAAACAATTCAAATATAACAATCATCCAATGCATAACAATCATGATAGAAATGAAGAAAATGAAGGAAATTTCAAAGTAAGTGAAAAGTCTTTGCCCTTATGTTTCTCTTCATTTCAATTTCTGAGAGAAAACTATAAACAAGAAGATAAGCAAGTTGTAAGCAGTATTATGGGGAAAATGTCTTATTATGGATGTCATTTGCGATATGGAAGTTGTTATAGCTCTGGAATTGCAGCCCCTAATTTACAATGATTTTCAAACCACAGATGAATTGATGCAGTATGATTTTGTACCATTAAGTTTTGGTTCATTTCAGTTTTTGAAGAAAAATGTTGATAATATCTTTGAAGAAAAGACTTATAAGCCTATAGAAAATCATGTAGTCTCATTGGAACCATTGCATAATAATTTGCAACAATTTTCTCAGTTTCTCCATGATCCAATAACTAGTGTTTTGAATAATATCTGTAGTCAAATTCCTTTCCATTAGCTAACTATGAGCCTACAAACATATATGATAAAAACTTGATGAGGCAACCAACTTCATTGTCTTGTTCAGCATGAGTCTCATTGCAAAGCTCTTCCGAAAATTTGTAGTCAAATCAGAAATTGTATGATGATATAGATAACATATGTGCAATACCCAATCATGACCTTAAATTTGTTGAATACTTTGAACATCGAGAAATAGGTCATGTCTATCATGATCCCATAGATATCTATATGGAGGAGCTTTTCACTTCAAAGTTCCAATCGATTTCCAGTGCCTCTTTTTTTTTCATGGTTACTAATCTCTCTGTTGTGAAGATCAAGCTCACAATCAGTTTCTAGTTCCCTTAAAAGCTCTAGTTCTTATTTTTGTTAAAAACAATGGAGCTAAGGTATTAGATCAAATCTTTGATTGGCTATATTGGATATTTTATATCACTTGAAGTCAAGCATTTAGTGTTAGAATAGGATTGTATATATATAAATAAGCTTACTAGGTAAACTTCTTTTCAGTAGTGAGATTTTCAGTGTGCAAATAAGCTCAGTGCTATGAGCATTCTTCAAACATCTTTTCAGTTTCAGTTCAGATTTCAGTACACATATCAGATTTATGTTTGAAGTTCAGCCACATAGGATTCAAGATAGAACAAGTTTCATATTTTGGCATTATCCCAATGACCAAGGAACTTATATGAAAAATCAGAGATATGTGATTCTTGGCATCTTGTAGGGAGAATTTCATCCCCATATGGAGCCTATGTTATCACTCCATAAATTTCTTGATATTTATGAGTGTTTCTCTGAGGACAAAGTCTCTTGGATTATTGACTTCCTCAATGATTTTCCCCCTTCATCCATTTTTCCCCAATCCTTCATTCACTTCTACACCCCTTACTCCCCTTTTCATTCATTTTACTTGCCACATATCTCTCGCCAATCTTCCCTGAATAAAACAAAGTTAGATAACCTAGGATAAATAATACAATAAAATATTAATTAGTTTAATAACTAATTAAATTAATAATTTAAATAATCAATAATTAGGTTAGTGTGATTAGGTTAGTTATTAGGTTAGTGTAATAATAATAATTTTAATAATAAATTAAAATAAATAATAAATAAAACAATTAAAAACAAAACATTATAAAAATTTAAAAATTTAAAATAAAACAATAAAATAAAAATCAAATAAAAATAAAACAACAAATAAAAACAAAAACTAAATTCAAACCAACTTATACACTCTATATCCTAAGTCTACTAATATCCCCTCCTGTACTTCATACATAATATTCCAATCACGCATCCCATCCCAACCAAACAAAGGAAATCAATGGTTATGCACATATTTCA
>JZKD02S1972013.1:192705-209389 GCA_000966675.3 Picea glauca
GATTCCAGACAAATGAGGACAAATTTTTAAAATATGAAGGTGGTTTTTTCTCAGAAAGGTATAAATAACAATAACCTCTCCCATATTTTGCATAGCTCTTACAGAATGGGAGAATAAAAAGCATCTTTTAGCCATAATTTTTGGGATTCAAATTTTTCCTGTTTGACACATATTTTTCAAATGCAGATCCCGGGTAAACAGAGACGAATCTCAAGGAACTGAGAGAAGTTTTTTCTCAGAACAAACTGATCTAAAAAAAAAGTGTCCATATTTTACACATCTATCATGATTTTGAAGATACGAACTCATAATTGCAACACTATTGTTTGCAGCAGTTTGGTCTATTTTTGGGGAATACAGTTCCGAATTTTAATGTAACAGGATGTTATTTTTGGGGAATCAGTTAGATCTGACCGCCTGAGCCCGGGGGATGATTTTTCCTATATATTTTTGTGATTTTGATGTAAAATGGGGGAAAACATGTGGATATAACAAATCCATTGATGGGAAGCAACTACCTGAGCTTTATGTAATCAAATTTCAGTAATATAGGTGCAACAATTGTAGGATTCTAGTGTTACTTGTACCGGTGAAGTGTATCTTTGTTTTTATCCTTTTGTTTCCTCTGTTTTTCACATGTTATTCATCAATTTCCTGATTACCCTAAGAAATAAACGAACATAATTTGTTGAAAAATGCACTCTGTTTCCGGCTTAGATAATCTTTATGTTTTCAACTTGATGATTCAAGTTGGTGTTTGGAGAAACTTGAATTTGTAGAGTCCCATGATCACCACTACCCCTATTAAGATAGAGGGGACCTTTATAGAAAAGAGTATGTGGAAATCTTGGGAGGCCATCAAATACAAATTGGTTTGGAAAAGCGATTCTCTTAAATTGGGGCTCTCTTTCAATGAACGAGTTCTTTGTGTTGTCAGTGATCCTACAAGATGGCAAGCCTTTGGGTGAGGTTAACTAGTTCTCGACCAATTTTTTTTTAAAAGGGTATCCAATTCCCTAGGGATCTCTACAAAACTCAATTTAGAAATTGGAAGACTTAGGATACATTAAAGACAAAATTCAATCTAAGAATCCCATATATAATAATACCAAAAATAGTTCAAGACCTAATACAAAACAATTTATTTTTGAAACTCAACACGCTAGGGCTATATGATTGGTTGAAGCACTAAAGGTGGAGTCAAAGGAATCATTTCAAGAAATTCAAGCTAATCAATGGATATAAGTGGTTATCCTCTAGGATCAAGATGGATGCCAAATTAAACAAAGTTTGGATAATCAAGTAAGTCAAAGGAAAAAACATGGCTACATTGGTTGAAATCCATCTAGAAGATGTACCTAGAACCTAAAAAAAATAAAAATGTTTTACTTGGTCCTTAATTCATATTGGCCTACATGTTGGTCAACACCTAAAATACTTAAGGGTCCCCCATTGCAAGAAAAATGAAACCGTCATTTATACGGGCTATATATGAGAAAATTTGATGAAATTGCATCGTGGTTTACTTTGAATAGGCATCCTATTCTCTTCTCTGTGAAGAATGAAATATTCACATCCGATTAGATAGAACACACTTTACATGAAAGAGAAGCAACTTGCAATCCTGTCCATTTCCCACTGCAAAAATCTACATTTATTAATACTCCTCTTCTCCATATGTTCTCCACACACACACACACACACACACACATATATATATATTCTCCACTACTGTTCAACAATCTATCTGACTTCTCTTTTTTTCTGTCTCATTCCAAATACTCTCCCTTACCATTCAACAACCCTGTAACTTACTTGAAGGTGTATATAGATTATAGATAATATCTAAAGAATAGTGTTATAATAGGTTTAAGGAGCACAGGTTGATTTCAACCTAACCAGTTCCCATTCTCTTGGGTTATGGATTTTATGTGAAGGCAAGGTTTGAAAGTGAAAGGAGGAAGAACTTAGTAATGAATTCAAGAAATAATTCTTACTAATTAAACTCATTTAAACTTCATATCCATTGTGTATTAAAGTAATTTATCTCATCAAAGTTTCATGAAAAAGAAAAACAATTCATGAACCCTGTAAGTAAACATAGCCAATTACAATAGTATTAGCTAAAACTTCATAACAAAATAATCTATTAACTATGATCACAGATACATCATGTCTTACAAAATACAACGAGGGACATTAGGAGCCACACTACTTCATTTTCCTAACTCGAACTCTTGTGGGATAGAAAAAATCCACAAAATGCTAGAGTCAAGGTGGCACTCAAAAGACCTATGGTTGCATCATTGATGCAAATATCTTGATATATAGAATAAAATAAGATTTAGCACACCATGACATCAAATAATCCTCTAATTTCCTAAGATCGAAGCACTCTAATCCTAGGGATCAAATATCCAAGAATTCAATTCCCTTTCTCTCCTTCATCATCTGCATTGAAGACAAATGGATATGTAATTTTTTTATTGTGTCTAAGATTATTAATACCATTACAATAAAACTCACATTAGAAAACTTTAAGGTTAATAATCTATGAAAAAATCATAGATTATTATTCAACCATAAGATATCTATAGTCTTTGTAAACACTCCAGGGTTCATTTAAGTCAACTTCAATCACCATCTTCGTGGGTTATAATATCAAGATAAATCCACCTTATTCCAACAAAACATGGCTTAACATGCCTAATCAGCATTCATCCTCTAGGGAGGCAGATAGTAAACCCATCATCCTTTACCTTTTCTTGATGCTTGTGAAATCTAATGTGTGGTGATGCATATCATTCATGCCAGAAACACACAACAAAAATAATATTCTTTATTAAGAGTATTCTTTCACATAATTCTTCATCCCAATAGATTTTCAATGAGATCTTGTTTTCTCAATTTGGTGCTTTGTGGTCCAAGCTATGGCTTATGAAAGTAGGAGCTATAATAGTCATTCAAGATTTGTCCATTCAACAATGTTTGTTAGATTTGGTGTGCAAAAATCATTGTTCGTGACATGCATCACTTGGAGATACACTTTTCAGTTTATAAATGTGAATGTGTTTCCATTTTATTATATGTGACCTAGGGTCTCCATGCACCTCCTCCCGCATCCATTCCCACAAGTTAATTTTAAGTCCACATTGTCACACTTCTCTATACAAAAAAAATCACATAGTGGATAAGAGATGTAGACCACAACAAAACATAAGCTCCAATATAGCACGATCCGTATGCCAATTGGGGAAGAGACAAGGGAGTGGTGCCTTCTACCAACATAATAAATGATTGGTTGTGGTGTGAATATACTTGTTTCTAGATCTTCCCCCTCCCTCTATGCACAAATAAAAAAATTATCTCACTACCAATATTGTATAGTACCCCTTTCACATGCCTTCCTAAAACATTTCCATTACTAAGTTAGATACGCCTAAACATTTTGTGTCTTGCATTGTTTCTATGACATAAATACCTCTCTCTTTCTCTCTACCCATGTGCCAAGTCATCTCCTTGATGCCACCCACCACTTTATTCTTTGTGCCACATCATCATCATGGTTTCCACTTGCCACTCAATGATCAATTCACCCTTTTTTGTTGCCAAGTTTGGGTCCACATCACCATACCCATGTGCCAAGTCATCTCCTGAATGCCAAATACCACTTCTTACTTTACAATTCCACATCATCATGGTTTTCACCTGTCACTTAGCCCTCACCCAACCCTTATTTATTTCCAAATTTGGGTCTATGTCACCATAATGTAGAATGCCTACCTGTGTACCAAATAATCTCTTTTATATCACCTACCACTTTATTCTTTATGCCACATCATCATGGTTTCCACTTTTCTCTCAATGATACATTGACACCTATTTATTTCCAATTATAGGTCTATGTCACCATACCTATGTGCCAATTCATCTCATTGATGCCACCTACCACTTTGTCCTCTGTGTCATGTCAACATGGTTTCTACCTATCCCTTAGCCATCAATAGACACTTGTCTGTGGCCAAGTCTAGGTCCACATCCCCATAATGTGGAATGCAGGGAAATCCAAGTATGGAGGAATGAGGAGTGAAGGAAACACATGTTTGAGAAGGATAAATTACCTCCCTCCCTTTCCCTAGTCACAATGGACATGATACAACAAGATCATAATAGGAAATACAGGGTGTAGGATCAAGCAAGGGAATAATGGGAATGTGACGAAGAGGCAATATATGGATGGGAAATGAAATATGCCTTTTCCCTCCACCCTAATCATAGGAGAAAAAATGATGGGGATGGATGGTGAGCATGATTCTAGATTTGACTAACATTCTACATAAAAGGACCTAAAAGTATGATGTGTCATTTAAGGGGTTGACATGACCCATACTCATATTTTGTGATCACGCAGAAATGTGAAATACATGTGAATTGGAGCATTCAATGATTAGCAAATCTTGTCTTCTTTTCCATCGATTATTTGATGGGTTATTCTTCTTGTAGTTTTTAATATTTTTTTTTATAAATATTGATTCACTATGAGTTTGATAACCATTGAATGTACAACAATGTCCAGGGGAGGAACATATTTTCATTAATTACTAACTACACTACAACATATCTCAATTTATGAAATGACATGAATTATAACCAGGACGTGTCGAGCATTCAAGATTAGTACAATCTATGTTAATTCCCACACCATTCCAATAGTGGGAGTTAATATAATCCCATTATGTCTTATGGAGATGAAATCTATATTAGTTTAGCATTGAAGCATGAAGCAACTTGTTGTTATGACAAATTAAATTTAACAAAAAGTTAATAACTTGTTTGTGTACTGATAAGGGGCATCATTGTTTATCATAATTACTACAAGCAATGTGATACCAAGAAACTACATTATTCATACTAATTATTTTTGTAATTGTGATTTTTTCAACAAAAGTGAAGTTGATTTCTTTTTTTAGGGATATTGAGTGAGGTACAATGCCTAAATTTGTCAAAACATTGAGTGAGGCATGCAATAGAGATAGTAAAATTGGAGATCAGCCCCAATACCTCATGCATGAAGCTCAAAGAACTCAATCACATGAGATAGCCAACCATGGATAGTGACTATGATTTTTATTGTAGAAATACAAACTTTTACATCAAACAAAAGTTAAAGTTTCTTCATTACATGCAAAAGAATAACAACATCCTTTTTCTTAGCCTTTATAAACCCCCTTCCCTTATCACTCTGCTCAAATCTCATTGCTTCAGTCTTCCCCAATGATGGGTGGAGTGTCCACTCAAAACGTTGGACGTTTCAAAAACTCCATACACAGTTTACATCCAGAAATCTGAAACGAGATCATGCATATTTGAAACCATTCACTAATCATGAAAGGAATTTCATTTTCTTAGAAGAACGATATAGATTGATTGTACTTTTGATATTCAATCATGTATTTCTAAGTTGATGGATGAACAACTATAGTGGTTTCTATATAAGCACTTCTACTATATGGTACACGCATCACTAGTCATTTAATATGTGGTTTTCTTTCCCAGAAAAATCGAATAACATAGAATAGAGAAATCCATGATCTAAGGCAGGAAGAATGCACAGGTCAAGTGAAATTTAGAGATAGGGCTATCATTATTTCAATTTAATTTCATTTTTGTGTCAATGGTGGATGCATGGCATGGGCATTCATTTCCAAATATGGAGGGATGTTTTCTTGTGCATGTAGCCATTATCATATATAATTAAGATCATATATGTCATCCATACTAGGATCATGTTTGGAAATAATATGATTTCATATCTATGGGATTGACATAGCGGTGTTTCATGATGTTGAAAACTAGATGACAAAGGTATGATCCCATGAGTGAGGCAACTATAGAGTGTTCGATCAATTTAGTACATTCAGTAAAGACACAAAGTGGGGCCCATGGTGTTTGGATTGGCATTAACATGTATAGAGATGACATTAATGTGAGAGGTGTACATAAATAAAAATGAGGGCCAACCAAACCAGAGCTTAGATAGAGGGAAATGATGCTCGTGGGTGGAGTTTGTCCACCATTTAATGCTCCTTCATTGAGGGTCTACTCATCTCATACATACTTGAGACCTTCATGATTCCTTCAACAAAGTCTTACCCATTATTACGCTTTTATCATTGATTTTTTCAATATGAGAGAAACCACTCTATCCCTATGCAAAATTATTTGAAGGCCACTGATCACATAGGGTTAAGAGCAAGGGTTACCATTTTTAGAATATGGAGCACCCTTTTTATATTATTTTAGGCATTTTTTAAAACATGACCCATGGGTTATTCAAAGGTATTCCTCTTCCAGACCTCGAAGGTGGACAATTGGTGAATTCCATTTGTAGATGTCACCATTTCTAGATGAATATTTCCTGACCATTTTGGATGAGAAAGAAATGTTGGTCAACACCATGCAGTTATTGAAAATTTTTGGTGATGGCTTTGGCTCTAAGCTTAATATGGCCAAGACTCAGTGACATTTCCACCTTAGCCAAAGGAAGAATCTAAGATATATGAAGGAGCAAGAGTGGCCTTGGATCTAGCCTAGCCAAATCTTGGAATTTATGGGAATCCCATTTTCCTTCCAGACTTCCCCCAAGGAACTATGGGAGGCAACCTTGAAAGGGTGGCCAAGAAGTTTAACCAAAGGATTGTTAAGCCTATGTCCCTTGCTTCCAAATTCCCAATTTGTACTAAGGTTTTGGCGGCATATTATCTTCCAAATTCCCTTTCCCGTGCATATTATCTTTTGGAAAAAAACTTTTTTATTTTATGTGGTCAAACTCTATTGGAGGCAATGGATTCCATAGAGAAAATTGGAACTTAAGTTGCACTCCTAGAGATAAAAAATTAATGGGAATTAATGCCACTAGAACCCAAGCTCAAGATCTATGTGGAAAGTTAGTCATTAGATCTATCAAGGGTCAAAGCCTGGAGATTCCTCCTTAGAAGTTGGATCATTTTTTAATCCCCATATGGATGCAAGGTTTCGAGCAACTTGAATTTGTAGAGTCCCATGATCACCACTACCCCTATTAAGATAGAGGGGACCTTTATAGAAAAGAGTATGTGGAAATATTAGGAGGCCATAAGATACAAATTGGTTTGGAGAAGTGATTCTCTTAAATTGTAGCTCTCTTTCAATGAACAAAGTCTTTGTGTTGTCAGTGATCCTACAAGATGGAAAGACTTTGGGTGAGGTTAACTAGTTCTCGATCAAAACATTTTTTAAAAGGGTATCCAATTCCCTAGGGATCTCTACAAAACTCAATTTAGAAATTGGAAGACTTAGGATACATTAAAAACAAAATTCAATCTAAGCATCCCATATAGATCAAGGTTGTGTGGCAGCGTAGTCCCTGCCAACGAGGTTAGAAAGCAAATTGTGGAAAATGGGGTCAAACTGTAAATGAAATGGAGTGTTTGGTGAAAAATGTATAGGACGGAAATGTTGTGTGCAACATGTATATCATGGAACATGGGGAAAAATAAAATGACACTTGGCAGGCAGAGCACCATTTATTTTTTGAAAGTATATAGCAAACATATATTTTTTGAAAGTATATAACAAACTACAAAGTTGTTGAAAGTGGAAGAATAAATTTGGAAATTTAAATGCATTTGCCATATGGACTAGTGAAAGATAAAAATATATGAAGACATAAAATTAAAAGGAGATAATAAATATAAAAATTTAAATGCATTTGTAAATGACGCTTCCATTGTAGTGCGCCATTTATTTTGAAATATATAAAAAAATAAAAGTTTGTAACATATAAAAAATTAAATGCATTTGTCATACAAACTTGTGAAAGATAAGAATGTATGAAAACATAAATTTAAAAGGAGATAAGAAAACATTTTTATTTGAAATATGTCAAAAAATAAATGTTTGTTACATACTATTGGAAATTTTGAAATATACAAAAAATTAAAGTTTGTTACATATAAACCAGAATTTCAATGCGTTTGTCATGTAGACTGGGATTGGGGATCCCGTAGACCTTTAGAGAAATATGTACAAGAAACAGGATTGTGGAAAGAAAATAGACTACAATACCTGCAAAAAAAATAAATGGAAAGGTATAAGTGTTTGCCTGTACATCTCTATTTAGGAAACTGGAATAACTGGGTTGATAAAAAAAGCAGGATGCGATTAGTATTTTTACAGTGAGGGTACATATGAGCCCTTAGGCTATTTTCTTGTGGCTCTCGTTTCATTGATGTCGTCGACGACTGCGGTTTCAAGGATGCCCTCGATAACTGCTGGAATGCTGGAAACTGCCTGTTGCCTTTTGTCGGCGGCTTGTTTCAATTGCCTTTCGAGCCATTCTTCAATGTAGCTTTTCATTGGGGCGACGTTGATCTCATTCTGGATTTTTATGTTGAAAAGATTGCTTTCTAATTCCCGGAAGTCGATAGAAAGATTAGAGAGAACCTCATGAATTTCCTTATTCTGTACTGCATATTTGACTAGCCAGTCGTGGACGTGAGCTTGATCAAATTGAAGGATGTTGTAAATATTTTCCAGAGACAAGGCCTTAAACATAGAAACCTGTTTATCAAACTCTTGCCTGGTTAAGGTCAAGGAGTTTGCGATTAAGTCGCGGTCTTGGAAGTCGTTGGTTTTCCTCGCTAAGTCTATATTTGACAGCCTTGTGAATAATTTATCTTTGTTCGATACGGCTTGTTCACATGATTGAACAATGAAATGCAAGTTCTTCACTTTTTCTTTCCAACATGCATTCAATTGACCGATCCTGTTTTTGGATGGAAGATCTTCTTCTCTTCTTTTTGTTTTTGTCATATTGTTGACAATCTTGCCAAAAGGAAAGATCGTTTTTAAAAATAATTTTTCTTCATCTTTTAACTTGGCTTGCAAATGCTCAAGTAAACTATGTGCCCTGTTTCCAAGGAAATTAATGGTTTGTGATTTTTCCACGCCTCGGTAACCAGTTCCATTATTTTTTTTTATTATTCTCCACATATCCTTTATAGGATGCAAGCAGGGTGGAGGATGTTTTTACGTTGGCTGCAAGGGTGCTAGGCATGGCTATTGCCAAAGGATTGACAAGCAATGGAATAGGAATGAAAACATCTTCCAATTCCTTGACCCGATCCTTCAGTCTGGCATTCTCGGTCTCGATTCCTCCAATGGAATCATGAAGTGCTTATCCGCTCGCAGTGTGAAGTTGACAAATTTGGGACGGCCGCATGTTGGCAAGGTCAACCTCTGAATGAGATTTTCCTTTCTTATTTTTAACATCTTTTTTCTCAATTATCAATTTTTTGGACTGGATATAAAAAACAACGCTCTGGAACACGAAGAATTCATCTTCGTCAAAATTTTTGGTAACGGATATGTCCATTGGATGGCTATGGTGGATGGCATCTCCGGGCTGATCAAGGAAGCACATCATGCTATCCAGATCAATGTCAAGTTCCATGTTCCCACTCTGAATTTTCGGCTCTTCCGCCTGCCCCACATTTTTTTTTCTCTTCTTCTCTACTGGAAGCTTGTGAGAACTATCGATTTTAGAGTGAGGAGGGTTGTTATCTCCTCCTCCGTTTGAAGAATTCTAAGTTTCTTTGTTTCTATGGTGAGCCGTTGGAGAAATGCTACAGGATGTCATACTTTTTGGAGTGGTATCTGCGGATTGAACACTCTTGTCACCTGGGCCTTTCCCCTGTTGCGTGTACAATTTAGTGCAGCTTTGCACCGTGTCTACATCACCGACATCATAGGTAGGACCCCTGTCGACACTGTCTCTATTTTTGGACAGGTGTTTTTTTTTAAAATAATTTTCGAGGCCAAGTGTTTGTAAATGTTGTCGAAAAATATTATAGGGGTCGAACCCTCTTATGATTTCAACATATCTCAAGTTGGAGATGTTAGAATGTGCTGCGAAATCATCAATTTTGTTGACGTTTTTCAACATGAACTCCCCTATTTATATTTAAGGGAATAATTATATATAAATATTTGTGGTCGGAGACATTGAGTAGAATTGTTTTTTCTGTGTGTTTGGAGACATTGAGTAGAATTGTCTTTTTTGTGTTTTTGGAGACATTGCGTAGAATTGCTTTTTCTGCCCATTAATTGCAAGAATTCATGCAATAGATTAGATGCGTTGCTCACAGGACTTATTCAGACCTGTTTATTGGAGTTAGTAAAGCCTCAAAATGAGAAAAATCCCATCTTCGAGCACTTCTTGAAGATCCTTATGAAGGGCGTTGAATTGGTGAAAAAGTGTGCGAAGAGCAGCCCTTTTAATATTTTTCATATCCTCAGATATGGCTCTCAAATTCGTCATCTCGAGAAGGAGATCTCTGACTTTCTTCAGTATCAGATGCCTGCCAGCATGTTCCTTGATGTGAAGACTCTCATTACAGAGATGAAGAGTCTTGGCCATCTTTATCATTTGCGGTCATCAATGGATGAGAGCAAGTTGAACGAAACAATCTGGAAGCTGACCAATGATCCCCGCGAGAATGCCATGATAATTCAACAAATGGGTGCAGATGATATGTTTGATGGAGCTTTAGATGAGCCTCCTTGTAATTGTGATGGGTCAGTAAAATCTGATGATTGTGTTGTGGGTTTGGAGAAAAATATTTGGAATTTGAAGAGGATTCTGCTCCAGAGAGACGTGTCCATTGTTGGGGTGCACGATATGGGAGGGGTTGGCAAAACAACTATGGCATTGGCACTTTGCAACAACCAAGAAATTAAAGGTGACTGGGTTTCCATTTAATCAATTCATTTTTACATCATGAAAAAGCATTTTGTTTGTTTTTGAGTGTTGTTTTTTTAAATGAACCTTCTTAAAAAAAACTTATACTTGTATAGATTATGATGTTTCTATCTAATCATTGTCTTTTTATGTATGCTAGGTTTTTTTCAAAAAAATATAATTTTCCTTACGTTTTGCAATCTCCAAATCTAAAAGGAATTTTCCTTACATTTTGCAATCTCCAAATCTAAAAGGAATTTTAGAGATTATGTGGGAGAAAATTACTCATAGGAAGAATCCTAAATTTCAAAATGTGGAGGAAGAACATAGACAAGTGAAACAATTGCTACAAAGGCAAGACAAACAAACTTTTGTGGTGTTGGATGATGTTTGGTCTAGGGAAAATTTGGAAAAGTTGTTATTTGAAGGAGAAGGACATAAGACTCTTGTGACAACTCGAGATCGTTCCACCATCCCCAGAGAAATATCTACTCAACTCTATGAATTTTCACTATTGGACGATGTTGAAGCTTTGTTCCTGTTTTTCTTTTGGGCTTTTGGACAAAGATCAATTCCAAGTACTGCAGATGCAAATCTAGTCAAATAGGTATACCTCTGATAGTAATGTAATACTATTTGTATTCAACATTTCATTGTGTCAAGAGTTTGTTGTGAGTTTTCTTGGGTTTAGTGATTGCAGTATAAATCATGAGTATAAATATCCCTAATTACAACTTATTACTCCAATGATCATTATCCCTACGACGATCCCATTCCAAAATCAATACTTCCTTTAAAAGATGGAATCAATGTTTGAATATAAGAGAAGAGATGTTAGACATATACTCAATATCCTTTAATAGAATCAATATTTCCACAAAGTCCCATACCATTTCATATTCTTAAGCCATAAAACAAAACTTGTGAATGAACTTTAATCTTCTTAGGAAAGGGATTCATGCTTTCAAAAACAAAAAATATGGATTTGATTGGTTTTTCACCTATAGAATTTTCATTGATTATCACTGATGCATGATTCACAGGTTAAAGCAAAATGTAAAGGCCTACCACTTTATTTGAAGGTGATCGGAAGAACTTTGCACGGTGAGCCTCGCCCGGTGTGGGAGAGTGCCAAAAACAAGATTTTAAATGGGGAACCAATATCATATTATCACAAACAAGGACTTCTTGTATGCTTGCAAACTAGTATTGATGTCTTGGATCAAGAAGTACAAGAGTGCTTCTTAGATATGGGGTCATTTCCAGAGGATAGAAAAATCTCCGTGGATGCATTACTGGACATTTGGGTTTATGTGCGAAAGATGGAGTGGCAAGATGCTTTTGTCATCTTGTTAGAACTTGCAAGTAGAAATATATTGAATTTAATGAAAAATCTCAGGTAATTTCCTTCTCTTTTGTTTTTTGTGCTCAACTTCTATGATTATGACTTCCTTTGGCTTATATATAGTGTTTTTTTTTGTGATTGGGCCAAGTAGAAGTCAAGCAATCGATTATGAAAGTTCCTCTGAGATGTACTTTTCTCAACATGACATGATGCGAGACTTGGCCCTATATTTGGCATCCCAAGATAGTATGGTTTGTAGGAAGAGGTTGCTCATGCCTAAAAAACAGGACAATTTTCCAAGAAAATGGGAGTTTCTCAAGGATCAAACATTTAATGCTCAAGTAATTTCTATTCACACAGGTGGGTGTTTTTACCAGCTTGCTTGAAGCGTACACACTTTTTTCCTTCAAATTAGAGTAAAACATTATTATATTGGGAATTGATACTTCTTCTCTCCAGTCTTTGTGTTTCATGCTAACCAATAAGTTTGATAAACATAGCATAAGTCATGGATTAGCCTAGAAATTAAAAAACCTTGACAAAGAAATCTTATGGTGTTCTAAATTTACATTATATAATTACTAAAATATTTTAAAATCTCTACTAATTATTCTACCTTTAATATCATAATTTTCTATTCCCCTAAAGTGTAAATGATCTAGTTATTAATGTATATATTATACTTTCTGCTCTACCTTTGTTTTACACAAAATGTGATCCAATTTTTTTGCTCGAGTGCTAAACAATCAACTTCAAAGAAAACTATTTATTTCCATTGAGAATTCACCATATTCTCCATCTTCAGTGACATATAATATTAAGTTTGTTCATAATATTTTATGTGCATGACATAGGTGAATCATATACTAGATCCAATAGGTTATCACTATGTGATATACATGCATCGATAACATATGTGCATGTCATAGGTGAATCTTATATTGCATCGAATAGGTTATCACTCTGTGATACCCATGCACTAATCACTTACCAATTTCTAGGTGTTGTTTGTCGATACACAAGATATTCAAAAATATATGTAATGATTTCATAACTTATGTCCAACAACCTATATTTCTAATTAAACTTTGCATTTGTGGTTTATTTATGTAGGTTCCATGGAGGAGAATCAATGGTGTGAGATGAATTTTTGTGAGGCAGAGGCTTTGGTGTTACTCTTTTCTGCAAGTGAATACTCTCTTCCATCATTCTTGAGATCTATGAAAAAGCTAAAGGTTCTCATAATATCCAATTATGGATGCAAGAGAGCCATTGTGAATGGTCTACTAGTGTTATCTTCACTCACTCAATTGAAGACTATTCGCCTAGAGGGGTTGAGTGTGACCGCATTTCAAGAGCACACAAAAGTCTTACAAAACTTAGAAAATATATCTTTGAACATATGTGAAGGTCTTGGAAATATGATGAGTTTCAACAACAACCAATCAAGCCTAAAGCTTCCTGTAATGCTAGATTTTAACTTGGATCATTGTTTTGATTTGGAGGAGTTGCCCCTAGGAATTTGTAACATGACTTCAGTTCGAGGGTGGTCTATCACTAACTGTCACCTTCTTCAAAAGTTCCCTAATGACTTAGAAAAACTCAAATCTTTAAGAATGTTACTATTATCTGCATGTATAGGATTGAAAGAGCTTCCATCATCTATTGGAAAACTTGGGAAGTTGGAATATCTCAATATTTCATTGTGTGCATACTTAAAAGAACTCCCCGAGGAAATAGGACAACTAAGGAAACTCAAGGAGCTTGACATGAGAGAGTGTTCTCGGTTGATAAAGTTTCCTAAATCAATTGGAGGGTTGATATCTTTGAAGCATGTTACATGTGATGAGAATATTGGGATGCAATGGATGCATGTCAAGAGATTTTCCATTATGGATCTTCAAGTTAATGTGGTAAAAGAACAATTCAACTTGGATTAGCTAGATGGTTGACAACATACCTAGACAATATGTAAATTCAAGTAGACTGATAGTGCACCAAGTTATATTTCTAGATCATTTTCTAGCAGTTCCAATTTATTGGCCATTTGGAATTAGTGAATTAAAGTCTCAAGGGTTAGGAGTTATTGAATTAGTGGTTAGTGGATTATAAGTTAAGGGATTAAGTGGTTAGGGGTTTAGTGCATTAGCATTGTAATCGCTCATGGTCAACATAAATAGTTCTTATTAATAAATATTGATTTTTTCACTCTATTGTGTCTAAATGGTAAATTATTTTGAAGTATTCAATTTTACGGTCTAAAGTACTTTTATTTTTTTATAATGATGTTATTTTTTTTTCAAATAATTTCAATCATTTGTAAATATTATGGTTATTACAATCAAAGTCAATTAGAACATAATAAATCATAAAATATCAATGTAATGGATTTTATTTTTTGAGCAAAAATATTTTGTGAATTTTTAAAATTAAAGATTTCATATTTTGTTCTTATTTTTAAATCATTAAAAGCTACAAAGTTCATTTTCTTTAAAAAAAAATAGATAAAATAGAACTTTATCATAAAGGAAAATGGAATACATAAAGAAAAAACAAATTAATATTATAATCCCTATTTTGGTAAAAAAGCCTTTAATGCTCCAATAGGATATGTTACCCCCCAAGATAGGGGTAACTAAGGAGATGATGTCTCGAGGCGCATAGGTAGTAGACATGGAGTGTCAAGAGTCTGATGCCTAGCACAACCTGCAGAGCTCATCTACTTTACCAGAGAGAAACACCCACTACATTGTCTTGGCTCCAAGAAGACAACAAATATTGCTTCATGAGTTAACAAGTCCAGTCTCGTGGTAAGTGTCATTTTAATATTTGAAGCATTTGAACATGTTGCAAAGAATCCTTTCTTGATTATTGAACATTTTCTTGGAAATTATACCTTTTGCCTAGTTTAATCTTGGTGGGTGGCATGGTTTCTTAGTAAGTCGGTCACCCTCAGTAAAATGGTTTCTACTGGGTGGTTCCTTGAAGGGTCATCATACCATTCTCTCTTATACTTACCACTTTCCACACTTATTCCCCTTCCGTTTTCTCATCTTTTGGGATTTTGGGCTCATTGACCCCAAGAAGGGCTTGTACCTCATTTCATGGGAAGAAGGTGCTAAATGCCTAGAGGTGTTGTAGTTGGAAAAATTTAAAATCCAATGATTATCCTTTCAAATGCTCACCCTAAGGTCCTGAGAGCAATGAAAAGATACTCAATAAAAATCAAGGACCTTCTAGAACATATAATTAATAAGTGTCCCGCTTGTTGGGGGAATGCATTTTGTGGTGTCCTTTACTTTCCATTTCATATGGCACTCAATGTGTTCCTAACTCCAAGTGGCATTGTGGTGCTCTTTACTTTCCTTTACACATATCAATCAATGTTAGAACTATAATAAAATAAAGGAAATGTCTTGGAAAAATGTTGTGTTGCAAATGAAGGACACAACATACCCTCCACAAACGAACCCATAAATCAGACAATACGAACCCTTGATATGTCAAGAACCCCATGCCCAAAAGTATTTCCCCAATCCACCTCATAGTCATCACATGACCTAGATAGGGTCCCCTTGGGAAACATTCCTTGACTTGGGGATAGGTTTACCCAATAGAGCACCATGACACCCCTCCCATGCCTAAATTAGGAAAAACTTATAAGGTCTTTCATCATTTGTTTAGTTTGAAAAGCAGGGGTTTGATGCACATGTTTGGGTGGTTCTTGTATTAAATGTGGGTTACTTGGAATGATACTTGTGACTTGTGGACCCCTGGAGGCTGTACTTGTTTGTCTTTGCAGCAAGACCGTTCCCACAGGATGGACGTTGGACCCCACACGAAGAAGACCATGGATGATGAACGTTGCACCTAGAGGACAGAGGCCATTTCCTTTGGAGGCACCTTGGCATCATTGGAGGATGAGTTTTCATCCTTGTATATTGCAAGGGAAAATTTAAGAGTTCAGCCCCTTTATGTAGAGACATGACTTTTCATTGGAGTCTTTTGGGTGGCTAGGGTTTCCATATAAATATGGATAGCCAAGTGTTGTGAGACACACATTATCCCACTAAAACTCTTGAGTTTTAGTGGGTACCCATCCTACCAAAATTTTGCAAGGTACTACTCATTACTTACCTTACTAGCTATTCATTTATAATATGAAGGTTTCTACACAGTCTTCAAAGTCAATTTGATGAAAATTTAATTGTGGGTACAAAAATCTATCTTATAAGCTCCTTCCTTATGTCCTCACAATCCTTAAATGTTTTATGGAGAAAAATCGTCCACAACAATAAGCTCCAAAACCTTATCCATATGACTTAGATTAGATATCGTTGGCCCTTTGCTTATGACACTGCCATGCTTCATATATCCAATATTTATGACGATGATGCCTTTGCAACATCGTTGTCGGGAAATCACGATGGGAACATAGCCCTCAAGACATATCTCCTAAAAGTCAACAACGATACTATTTCCTCGATAAACCATATCATTACGTAAATGTCAACAAGGGATTGTGTTGATTAAGGTTGGTTGTTATTGATGTCAACCCT
>JZKD02S1972013.1:220214-245747 GCA_000966675.3 Picea glauca
TCTTCATGTGTTGATGAATCTTGTATGCACTTAATAACTCAATAAATACCTGCACATCAATAGATCAGTAGTAGTTAGTGATTCCAAGAAAATATTTGGCTTGGGATCATTACACGTGAGGAGTTATGTGACGTTCCGCATATCACCGGAAGTGGAATGACATGTACTATCCATATAGAATAGTATTACCTGCAAATATATTAAACTTTATACCATTATACATGAATCAAACTAAAGCCCCTTAATCACATTGTTGGGGCTACCAGAATTTTCTACCGGACTTTCTTCAAGGGTTGACATCAATGAAAACAAACCCAATTAATCAACAATATCCCCCTTTGGCATTGATTGAAACCCTCTGATTCCATACTGAAGTCATATTTCTAATGCTCCCCATGTGACCATCGCCCCCCCTTGAACCATGCCTCTGTGCTCTCTCTTTAAGCATCTAACTCTCTATCATGCATATGATAAATATCTCCCCCTTTGAAATCAATGGCAAAGGTACCTTCCCATCCGAGGCTGCTCCCCATAACTGAAATGTCCTTGGGGCTACTCCCCTTGACTGAACTCTTCCTAAAACTGCTCCCCCAACCTGAACTATCCTCGTTATGGTGCTTCATCATGTAAATCTAAGACATATAATATAAGCATTCAAAAGCATTCATTTTGGAGTAGAAATTACTCTGAGTCTCTAATGAAGATACTCAAAGGCTTCCCTTGGAAGAGATTTTGTAAAGATATATGCCACTTGTTATTTTGTTCCCACATATTCAACTATATTTTTCTTCTGTGCAATCTGTTCCCGTAGAAAGTGATACTTAATTGTGATGTGCTTTGTCTTGAGTTCATCACTAGGTTCTTTGAAATATTGATGGCACTTGTATTATCAGAATAGATTGGAATGGGTTCATCATACTCAACCTATATATCTGTTAGATTTTTTTTCATCCATAGAACCCATGTACAACATGTTGTTACTGCAATATACTCTCATTCGACTGTATATAATGATATTGATGATTGTTTCTTGCTTAGCCAAGATACCAAAAACTCCCACAAGTAGAACGTTTCTCCACTGGTGCTTCGTCGGTCATCAATGCAACCTTCCTAATATGCATCTGTATAGGAAATAAGTGACAAATCCTTTCCTTTTGGACACCATAATCCAAACTCTTTTGTACCCTTGAGATATTTGAATATCTTTTTTATTGCTAGAACATGTGATTCCTTTGGTGCTACTTGAAATCTTGCGACATGTCCAATTGTGCTTGCATTACATCTGGTCTAGATGTTGTCACATAAATTAAGTTTCCAATCATTGACCTATACTACCTCTCATATGTAGACTTTGAATCATTATCTTTACTTAACTTGCAACTGGTTTGCATATGAGTACTAACTGGTTTGCAATTGTTGGCACAGGGGCAGACCCAGGGTTCAATGTTTCAACAACGCACCAACAAAACCCTAACTATGGACCCTTTCGGCAACACCTACGAAGCAGGTGAAGTCTCACCCGAGGTAGAGGCAGGGGGGCTTGCTACTTCTTCTCTCCAGTCCTTGTGTTTCATGTTAACCAATAAGTTTGATAAACATAGCATAAGTCATGGATTAGCCTAGAAATTAAAAAGGCTTGACAAGGAAATCTTATGGTGTTCTAAATATACATTATATAATTACTAAAATATTTTAAAATCTCTATTAATTATTCTACCTTTAATACCATAATTTTCTATTCGCCCAAAGTGTAAATGATCTAGTTATTAATGTACATATTATACTATCTACTCTACCTTTGTTTTACACAAAATTTGATCCAATTTTTCTGCTTGAGTGATAAACAATCAACTTCAAAGAAAACTATTTATTTCCATTGAGAATTCACCATATTCTCCATCTTCGGTGACATGTAATATTAAGTTTGTTCATAATATTTTCCATGCATGTCATAGGTGAATCCTATACTAGATCCAATAGGTTATCACTATGTGATATACATGCACCGATAACATATGTGCATGTCATAGGTGAATCTTATATTGCATCCAATAGGTTATCACTCTGTGATACACATGCACTAATCACTTACCAATTTGTAGTTGTTGTGTGTCCATACACAAGATCTTCAAAAATATATGTAATGATTTCATAACTTGTGTCCAACAACCTATATTTCTAATTAAACTTTGGGTTTTTTGTTTATTTATGTAGGTTCCATGGAGGAGAATCAATGGTGTGAGATGATTTTTTGTGAGGCAGAGGCTTTGGTGTTACTCTTTTATGCAAGTGAATACTCTCTTCCATCATTCTTGAGATCTATGAAAAATCCAAAAGTTCTCATAATATCCAATTATGGATGCAAGAGAGCCATTGTGAATGGTCAACCAGTGTTATCTTCACTCACTCAGCTGAAGACGATTCGCCTAGAGAGGTTGATTGTGTCCCCATTTCAAGAGCACACAAAAGTATTACAAAAATTAGAGAAGATATCTTTGAACATATGTGAAGGTCTTGGAAATATGATGAGTTTAAACAACACCAAGTCAAGCGTAAAGCCTCCTGTAATGCTAGATTTTAACTTGGATCATTGTTTTGATTTGGAGGAGTTGCCCCTAGGAATTTTTGACATGACTTATGTTCGAAGGTGGTTTATCACTAACTGTCACCTTCTTCAAAAGTTCCCTAATGACTTAGAAAAGCTCAAATCTTTAAGAATGTTAAGATTATTTGCATGTACTATAGGATTGAAAGAGCTTCCATCATCCATTGGAAAACTTGGGAAGTTGGAATATCTTGATATTTCATTGTGTCAGTACTTAAAAGAACTCCCCGAGGAAATAGGACAACTAAGGAAACTCAAGGAGCTTGACATGAGAGAGTGTTCACGGTTGAGAAAGTTGCCTAAATCAATTGGAGGGTTGATATCTTTGAAACATGTTACATGTGATGAGAATATTGGGATGCAATGGATGCATGTCAAGAGCTTTACCATTATGGATCTTCAAGTTAATGTGGTACAAGAACAATTCAACTTGGATTGGGTAGATGGTTGGCAACATACCTAGACAATATGTAAATGCAAGTAGACTAATAATGTACCAAGTTATATTTCTAAATCATTTTCTAACATTTCTAATTTATTGGCCATTTGGAATTAGCGAGTTAAAGTCTCAAGGGTTAGGAGTTATTGAATTAGTGGTTAGTGGATTATAAGTTAAGGGATTAACTGGTTAGGGGTTGAGTGAATTAGCATTGCAATCGCTTATGGTTAACATAACTAGTTGTTATTAATAAATATTGATTTTTTCATTGTATTGTGTCTAAATGGTAAATTATTTTGAAATATTTAATTTTATGATCTAAAGTATTTTTAATTTTTTATAATGATGCTATTTCTTTTTCAAATAATTTCAATCATTTGTAAATATTATGGTTATTACAATCAAAGTCAATTAGAACATAATAAATCATAAAATATGAATGTAATGGATTTTATTTTTTTAGCAAAACTATTTTGTGAATTTTTAAAATTAAAGATTTAATATTTTGTTCTTATTTTTAAATCATTAAAAGCTACAAAGTTCATTTTCTTTAAAAAAAAAAAATAAAAAATAACTAATACAAAACTTTATTATAAAGTAAAATGGAATACCTAAGAAAAAACAAATTAATATTATAATCCCTATTTTGGTAAAAAAGCCTTCAATGCTCCAATAGGATATGTTACCTCCTAGGATAGGGGTAACTAAGGATATGATGTCTTGAGGCCCATAGGTAGTAGACATGGAGTGTCGAGAGTCTGATGCCTAGCACAACTTGCAGAGCTCATCTACTTTACCAGAGAGCAACACCCACTACACTGTCTTGGCTCCAAGAAGACAACAAATCTTGCTTCATGAGTTAACAAGTCCACTCTCGTGGTAAGTGTCATTTTAATATTTGAAGCATTTGAACATGTTGCAAAGAATCCTTTCTTGATTATGGAACGTTTTCTTGAAAATTATACCTTTTGCCTAGTTTAACCTTGGTGGGTTGCATGGTTTCTTAGTAAGTAAGTCACCCTCAGGAAAATGGCTTCTATTGGGTGGTTCCTTGAAGGGTCATCATACCATTCCTGCTCATACTTACCACTTTCCACACTTATTCCCCTTCCGTTTTCTCATATTTTGGGATTTTGGGCTTATTGGCCCCAAGAAGGGCTTGTACCTCATTTCATGGGAAGAAGGTGCTAAAGGCCTAGAGATTTTGTAGTTGGAAAATTTTTAAATCCAATGATTATCCTTTCAAATGCTCACCCTAAGGACCTGAGAGCAATGAAAAGCTACTCTATAAAAATCAAGGACCTTCTAAAACATATAATTAATAAGTCTCCCGGTTGTTGGGGGAATGCATTTTGTGGTGTCCTTTACTTTCCATTTCATATGGCACTCAATGTGTTCCTAACTCCAAGTGGCATTGCAGTGCTCTTTAGTTTCCATTGCACACAGAACTCAATGTTAGAAATATAATAAATTAAAGGAAATGTCTTGGAAAAATGTTGCATTGCAAATGAAGGACACAACACACCCTCCACAAAGGAACCCATAAATGAGACAATACGAACCCTTGATATGTCAAGAACTCCATGCCCAAAATTATTTTCCCAATCCACCTCATAGTCATCACATGACCTAGATAGGGTTCCCTTGGGAAACATTCCTTGACTTGGTGATTGGATTACCCAATAGGGCACCATGACACCCCTCCCATACTTAAATTAGGCAAAACTTTTAAGGTCTTTCAACATTTGTTTAGTTTTAAAAGCGGGGGTTTGATGCACATGTTTGAGTGGTTCTTGTATTAAATGTGGCTTACTTTGGAATGATACTTGTGACTTGTGAACCCCTGTAGGACATACTTGTTTGTCTTTGCAAGACCTTTCCAACAGAATGGACGTTGGACCCCACATGAAAAATTTAAAATTTATACAGCATCGTGGTTTACTTTGAATAGGCGTCCTATTCTCTTCTCTGTGAAAAGGAATTATTCACATCCGATTAGATAGAACACACTTTACACGCGAGATAAGAACCTTGCAATCCTGTCCATTTCCAACTGCAAAAATCTGCATTTATTAATACTCCTCTATTCCATATATATATATATATATATTCTCCACGACTGTTCAACAATCTATCTGACTTCTCTTTCTTTCTGTCTCTATCAAGAAAGGAGCAAACGCTTTTTCTACAATTTTCTTTTGCCTACTCGGATTGACCCATTCTCTGCGTGGAGACGCGCATCCTGCCAGTGCCTTGAAATTGTTTGTTTACAACTTTACACATGGAAACAATTTCGAGGCCTTGACCCATTCTGCCAGTGCCTTGAAATTGTTTGTTTAGACAGCTATAAAAGTTCCACTGCCTTCACTTCTCTATTACATGTTTATGTTGAAGGGAAGGTAGAAAACTAGATATTCTATAAAGATTTGTTGTTGGAGACATTGACTAGAATTGCTTTTTCTGTGTGTTTGGAGACATTGCGTAGAATTGCTTTTTCTGACCACTAGCCCCTGGAGAACATCATACGATGGATAGATTCAATTGGAGATTAGACGCGCTGCTCACAGGCCTTATTCAAACACTTCAGAAGACGTGTTTATTGGAGTTAGTAAGGCCTCAAAATGAGCAAAATCCCATCTTCTTGAACATCCATATCAAAGGGATTGAATTGGTCAAAAGTGTGAGAAGAGCAGCCCTTTTAATATTTTTCATATCGTCAGATATTTCTCTCAAATTCGGCAGCTTGAGAAGGAGATCTCTGACTTCCTTCAGTATCAGATACCTGCCAGCATGTTCCTTAATGTAAAGAATCTCATAACAGAGCTAACTAGTCTTGGCCATCTTTACCATTTGCAGTCAACGGATGAGAGTAAGTTCAGTGGAACAGTCTTTCAACACATGTCCCCGTGAGAATGCCATGATACTTCAACAAATGGGTATGGGTGCAGATGACATGCTTGATGGAGCTTTGGATGAGCGTCCTTGTAGTTATGATAAGTCTGATTTTGCAGTGGATTTGGAGAAAAATATTTGGAATTTGAGAAAAATATTTTTCTCCAAATATTCAAAAAAATATTTGGAATTTGATAAGTCTGATTCTTCTCCAGAGAAGTGTCACGGAATGGGAAGAGTCGGGAAAACAACTATGGCATTGGCTCTCTGCAACGACCAAGAAATTAAAGGTGACTGGTTTCCATTTAATCAAATCATTTTTATCTTCATGAAAAGCACTTCATTTTTTTTTTGGTTAAACAAGACTTAGAATATATTTAAGTTAAGTTGCATTTTTTTTAATTTTTTTAGCTTGCTCTTAACATTTGTGATAGCATTTAGGATCTGCAAGGATAGCGTATTAGTGTAGTTGTCATATGGGAAAGGGCTAAAAGCATTTGTGGTAACATGTAGGATCTCCGAGGATAGTGTAGTGTATTAGTAAACTTGTTACATGCCTCCTTTTGTAGTTGATAACACTTTATGTTACATGACTTAGGCAATGAGCCTTACTTGAATGCAAACTTAGACATCTCAAATAGTAATAGTATGCATTATTTTGTGTTATGGATGTTTTCTATTATTGAGATTTTATTAATTATAGTTTTAAGGTAAGACTTGTTAAAGGGATTTGTAGGGTCAGTGGAATCAAAGTGTTTTTATTCCCCTTATGACCAACTAGAACGTGCATAGTCTATCCCAGTTAAAGATTAGTCCATTGCCCTTCTATACGTCACCAGTTGGTGGATCTCCTTAAACACGTCACCTGAATCTGCTTGATTTGCTTTTGCTACTGAATCTGCTCGATCCGGATCCAGCCCAAAAGAAGGGAAAAATCCTTTTCTTTCGAGTGAGACGAATGAAAATATCGATATCGATAGGTCAAAGAGTCGGATCCGCCCCAAAAAAGGGAAAAATCCTTCTCTTTCGAGTGAGACGAATGAAAATATCGATATCGATAGGTCAAAGAGTCGCGCGATGAAAGCGCTTCCATCATTACGCCTTCCATTTTTAGCATTCAAATGAGAAGAATAAAGGGAAATGGATTCTAATGACATCCAATATAGTTTTGGTTTTAGAAAGACTTTTGGTTTTTTGCTTTTGTGCCTTTTACTCAAAACCTAATTATTATTGATGTTTCTTTCCACTTTGATTTCATTTAGTTACAAATTATATTGTAGATTGTGTATCATTTAATATTATTAAATGTTCCCTAACAACATAGGGTTTATTTATTTAAACAATCATCGACTATAAGAAAGAAATCACATATAATACTAACCAAGATACACATAAATTATGTGGAAACCTTTTTCGGAGAAAAAAAAAAATTTATTTATAATTTTGTAGGCACCAACCTACTGTTCAAAAATTTGTAGGCACCAACCTGCTGGAGACACCAATCCCCATTGGTAAAAATCCTGGTAGGCATTGACCTACTCTTACAGATCTTTGTAAGCACCAACCTAGTGGAGAAACCAATCCCCATAGCTAAGTACCAACTTAACAAGATACACCAATCTCTTTGTTTGAGAGACACCAACCCTCAATTACAAAATAACTTCTTCAAAAAATGATGAACATTCACATTGCCTTCACCAAGTCTGCTTTCTACTTCTATCTCCACCGGATCTGTTTTCTACTTCCGCCTTCACGATATATGTTAGCTATTTATTCCTTCACCAGATCTGTTCGTTATTTCTTCATTCACCATATTTGTTCGTTATTTCTTCCTTCACGAGATCTATTCACTAGATATTCCTTCACTAGATTTGTTCGTTATTTCTTCCTTCACAAGATCTGTTTACTAGATCTTCCTTCACGAGATTTGTTCACTAGATCGCCACATACATATTTTTCTTCGTCACATACCTCATCACTCTCTCCTTTTGGAGTGATATTCCAACTTCATTCATATCATATTCTTCTCTTCAAATATTCCATTTCCGCTCATCTCACACCTCCTCTTCAAATATTACATTTTCTCTCATCTCACACACTCCTCTTCAAATATTACATTTATTTATATACATCATCATGACCCTTTTTGAAGAGATGCGTTGATTCATTAATTAAATAATTAATTCTTTTTATTTCACCTTTGGACATACCATGGGATTGAAACCACCAATGGTAAAACCAATTGTAAAATATTTATTTGACTTCTTCAGCGTGCACTTTTAAATATACTAGCAAAATTCACTTTATACTTTTTCACATGCACCCCTTATATATATATATATATATATATATATATATATATATATATATATATATATTGATATGCTCTCTCTCTCTTGAATATGTCTTTCCACATATCATTGTCTCACGTGTTTTGTGTGGCTTTGGTTGGGTTTAGTGATTGCAATATACACCATCACTATACATATATGTAATTAAAATTTATTACTCCAATGATATACCCCTATGGTGGTATCCCATTCCAAAATAAATTCTTCCTTTAAAGGATGGAATCAATGTTACCTATAGAATAAAAGAGATGTTAGACATATACTCAATATCCTTTAATACAATCATTATTCCAATGTCCTAGACTATTGGATATTCTTAAGGAATCAAACAAAACTTGAGAATGAGCTTTAATCTTCTTAGGAAAGGGATTCATGCTTTCATAAACAAAAATATGGATTTGATTGGTTTTCCACTTGTAGAATTTCCACTTATTATTATTGATGTATGATTCACTGGTCAAAGGATAATGTAAAGGCCTACCACTTGCTATGAAGGTGATCATAATATCTTTGCATGGTGCGCCTTTCCCATCATGTGAGAGTTCCAAGAACAACCTTTTAAGTGGGGATCCAATATCAAATTATCACAAAAATGACTTCTTATATGCTTGCATACTAATATTAATGTCATGGATTAGGAAGTATCAGAGTTCTTCTTAGACCTCGGTTCATTTCCAAAGGATACAAAATTATTTGTGGATGCATTATTGGACATTTGGGTTTATGTGCAAAAGATGGTGATCTGTAAATGGTAGGCCTATGGCTTGTCCGTCTCATCAACATGGATTTATCTGGATTGGATCATTATATTATTTTTCATCCATATTTGTGCTTTCAAAGTGGAAAAAAATGGAGGAATAAACTTGTAGGGCCATTTTAGTGTCAAGTCCCAGTTTGGAAAATTGGGGTTCAAAACCTTCTTGAGCCATTTTGAGGAATTAAATGGACTGGGGGTTATGGTCTCCAAAAATTAAGCACAAACCCTTGAATATTTTCTACACCACAAGGCCTTTCCAACGGTGCAAACCATGCCTCAATTGAAGCTCATATACGAAAGTTATGCCTCCCACAAGTTGACCTACTTTGTTGACCACCATGGTATGAGTGAAAGCCACATTAACCCCCCCTTACTCAAACATATGGGGCTAGCCACATTTGGAATTTTGAGAATATTTTAGAAGGTCCAAGCTTTATAACTAATTGATGGTTGAGGAACTCAAAACCCTACCCCTAGATGGCTATCGGGCTATGTTAAATATTGAGCTGCAAGGAGGAAAAGGGGTTTCATTCTTTAACATTGTATTTGTTCCATAGTTGATCAGAGAATCTAGGAGTAGCATTTTGAGAGCAAAACAGAGGAGGATATATTCTATAGTAGCCATATAGACCATAGTGTCAAAGGAAACTCCACAGTGTCAAAGGCAACTCCACAGAGAGTGCCTCTTTCTTTGTACTTGCATTTGAAGAAAAGAGAGCAGAGAAACCTCACCTTCTAGCTGGGTTTTCTCCCATACTGGGTTTCCCAGGTTATATATTGTGTCTATTTGTGGATGGTGTGTGAGTATTTATTTATGTTCTCTACTTTTCACATTTCATATATTTTAGCATAAAATCGGTAATTAAAGAATATGAGATCTAAAGGAAATTAACCTTTACAGTAAATATATAAGTATTTTGTTAGATATGTCGTGATGAACTGTCCGATAGAATATCCATGGGAATTTACAGATCATGGATACCTTGCGAAAAATCAATTATGTTTTAATTTGAATGAGATCTGTGCAAATTTGGTTCATTGTTTGGTTTACATGTTTATGATGGCCAAACTAATGCCTAGCAATGGGAAGCGAGCCACATTGTTTCCAATCCAATTAACAACACTCACAGTGTCTGGAATTGTGCAATCACAACACTCAAATAAATCATAGATATGTTTTCCATTCAAATTCTAGCAATGCACTCTTATGAATTCAACGCCAAGCAAAATATCATTCCACTTGCCACATAAACAAATTCTACCTCTGTTTGTTAAGATGAAAAACCCAACATTCTAGTTTGTAATTGGAAACCCATTTAACAAAAGTTGAAGGAAATTGGAAAATGCAAATATTTATAATATATCCCTAAAAAAATTGTAGGGAATAGAATGTATGGTTATAAATATGCATTCAATGCATGGCAAGCATTGGTGGTTGATTTGTGCGTGTATCAAACAATACACAACTATTTCATACTAGAGATCAAATGAATTAGTGATTGGGTTTAATCAACATTAGATTAGAGAATGTTGGAGTAGTTTTTGTGGTTTACATAATCCTCAAAAAAAATTAAAACCTAGAACTGAAAACAATCCTACCAATAGTCTGTCACAGAGCAGTGAATTTACACCATAGACAACAAAGATTTTTTTTAAACCCTAGAACCAAAAATGGGAAAACCGGATTGATTGGGGATTTTATTAAGTAGGAAATTTATTATAAAAGGGTGAGCTATACATAGCTTTAGTTTATTGTTACTGACTAACAGGAAATTTGCATATGGCCATGTCTCAACAACAATGTTTTCTCATTGTGGGATAGACTCAATGTCTTCTTCTCCTTCGATCATCAAGTAAACTACTTCCTTGAGATCTCATTTCTACCACTTCCTGACAGGCTACCTAACTAATTTAGTAATTATGAAAATAGTATCTTGGATGGATAGTACATTTATTTATTGACCAAGGTCTATATGCATGTCAAGTGTTGCAAAATATATATGCAAGCTCAAAAAATTAATTAAATGATGAACACCTTCATGTTGTTCTACTCTAGAGCAGAAATCCAATTCTAGTTATGAAAAACATATCATTGAAATATAATACATTAAAATTCTAGTTACAGGCATATGAAAATAGTAAATTTGAATTACAGGAAACTATTATGAAATTATGAAAACTGAAACTATATAAATTGAAAACTATTGTAATGGAAATGATCGATCAATATCCTATCATACTCAATGTTTTGTAGCAACACGTGTCATACATTCAATATAAAATGCATATACATGTAGAATATGTACAAACAATTGAGAACAATTATGAACAAAACTTAAACTAAATACAAAAACAAAGAACAAAACACATGTTGGAAGATTGATTGTTGTCATTGATGTCAACCCTAGCCATTGGATTTTGGACCCCACAGTTGATCGAAGTAGATAGACACGAAGGAGATTACACATGAAGATATAACACCCATGGTTGGATAGTATAAGTCATGCCACTTTCGGGGGTATGTGGCACATCACGTGGATCCTCACGATTGAGGAGAAATGAATTTTTGAAGATGACAATGTGAATTGAAGCAAAAACTACATGTTGACCATAATGTTAAAAGGAAGTGACATAAAGGGTATAAATACATCTCATTATACATTCATTTTTCAACACACACAAGTTTATTAATGAACAAGGAGATATAAGTCGAATTTCTGAGGAAATATGAAGTAAAGAAGGCCGAATTTCAAGGGAGGATGAAGTCTTTTGGTGATGTGTTCTAAGGTATGTTATTTACAGGTCATCTTACCATTTTCTCTATAACTTTGTTTCTAGAATGAGTCAGATGGTGAAATTTGGAGGATATTGAGAAGACATATATAGGTACCTATGGTAAAAATTTAAGCTCTTTATTTGCTATAATTTTGGAGATACACTATGTGGAAGATATGGTTTTTGACTAGTCCTGAACCTAGTCATAAACAGGTGTTCCGGGTAAAACAATTATAACGTCTTCATAGTTAATCCAAATGAACTGAGATCAATTGCATTGGAAAGAGTACGGGCTGTAGTTTCATGTGTACAAATTTCAGAATATGATGTTAAATATCGAGCGCAAGGAATTCTGTACAAGTTCGATCTCCTGAATAAACCAGAATTGAATAAGGTCTACCATTTTCTCTATAAATCCTTTTTTGGGAGGATTCAAGGAGTGAAACTTGAAGGAGCTTCAGAGAATACATTGAGTAATATTATCTATAGGATCAGAGTATTCCAAGAAGTGAAGAATTGCAGAAGTTGAAGAAGTCTCGAGAAGCATTATCAAGTTCTATGTGATGGTTGGTTGATGGTGATAATTTAAAGTTTTATTATCTCTCATATATTCTTGGGTGGAAGGAAGGGGAGAGGATGGAGAGGTAAACCCTCTATTGATATTGGATTATTGTATCTTCCTTTTGGAGGTTTATCCCTCCCTTTATATTTGGAAGCTGTAGCTACCTTTGGAAGGCATTACTTCCTTTGAACAATAATACATGATTACTTCTTATATAGTGTGCATGGTGTATTGGTGTATCTCTTATATTATTCTTCCTTGTTCATTGGATAGTATTATTGTTGATTGGATATAAATTGAATACATGATACGATTGAAGTACAAGTTCAAAAATACTAATTGCTCTAAATACTGATTCACCCTCTCAGTATTTCCAACAACACCTCCATCTCCTCAGAGTGGACCCTTCCAATTTAGAGCAAGGTGTTGGGAAGTCTTAACAAGTGAACTCAAGAATAAAACTATCTCTACTTTACTCATGCATAGATAAACCAAAAATGAAATAGAGTAAGTTATATTATCAAAAATAACTACAACAAACTATGTCTTCCCATTCCTTTGTATAGAGGTCGATGATTATTTTTATAAGCATAGAGGATAACATCTTATGAAAGTAGTTTCCAAGTAACTAGCCTACAGAGTAGGCAACATTATAGCTAGATGTTATTCCAAAACAAGATCACACATTAAAATGGTCCAGCTTAATATATATGGATTCCATAGAAACAAGATGGAGTCACAGTTCTACATCAACTCATTTTCAACTATTGAACGCATGGTGTTAATGAATGTTATTATTGTAATGTGTGGATCTATGGAAAGTCTTACACAACAATTACAAGGAAAATCTCTCTATGGCATGGGGTAAACCATAATAGAAGGAAAGGACTGTAGAAATCAACTCTAATCTCAAGTATTCTATATAAACAAATATGCTAACAAGATAAGATAAAGATACTACCTCGTCCATACATTCGATGAAGTCCACCATTGAGCACTTGACTCAAAACAATACACCTACAACTTGTCCTCAACAACCAAAAAATGAAAGCATATGGTGATAATATATAAAGTTAGCACATTCAATAGCATAATCCATCAACATTCATAACAAATATGCCCATGGAATAACAAGTCAAATATTTGCAAGATATTAATTGGACAAGAAAAGAGTATTTCTATTAAAATGTAATCAACATAAGTGAATGAATTACAAACTTTTGTGTCGGCACGGTTTAGAACTGAGAAAATAAGTCCCTTCCAGTTGGGCGTCCACCACTTCAATCCACACCAAAGGCAAGCTCATATAAGAGAGACAATGAGGTTCTAAATCAAGTAGGGAAGATATTGGGGGCTGAACAATGTGTTCATACTTAAAAGGAAAAAGGGATGCAGACTCAATATGAAGTGAATAATTTCTCCAGAGTAACTTTTCTCTCAAAGTTAAATTATTCTTCCCTTTTCCACAGCTTGGATATGGTCCATTTATAGCCTTCAAATGGAACTGAAGGGTCATGTCAGAACGTTTCCAGTATATGGAAAGTCAAGGATGATGGATCCTGTGACATGACATAGAAACCTGACATTATTTTTTAATTCTGGGCACAAAACCCGATGTATGCAGGTTATAATGGTGAAACCTATGTATACACATGTTGTATAATAGTTAGGGCTCGTATATGTGGAAAAATATTGTTTTTAGCTGCGGGATTTGCTAAAAGGGACTTCAAGTCTGCATAGGGAAATGGGAAAAGACCTTATGAGAAAATTTGTATAGGGTGAGGAAAATATTGATATAACAGATGACCTCTATTGTGTGAGGTCAAAGGAGTATCTGCACTAGCCGGAATACATTATAATACCCAGAAGTGGAGCAATGGAGACCCAACTGGACGAACTAGTTGCTCATGAGAATATTACAATCTGTACTGACTTTGCACGCATGGCTGCTAATTTGAGTTACACTACAGATCCATGTGAAAATATACCAAACAAATGTTCATGGCCATGAGTAGGCAATACAAAAGTGGATATATGCCAAAGGCTGTCATAGTCATGAAAACGAACCCAGTCTCAAAATCAATCTGAAGATATTTGTATACAATAGAGTACAATATGATCTCCCATGATCATTGAAGTCACATAGGTACCGGTCCAATGAAATATAGCAACATCTCAAGAAAGTTGTGACTATGAAATGATGTCTTCAATTCTTCTACATGATCCACCAAATGTGAAATTCTACATCGTGTGAATAAAGGAGTTGAGGTCGAACACAATGAGACTTCATTTGATTACCATTCATTAAGGTATACCGTTAAAAAATGTGAGACAACCTACCGATAATGAAAGTAGGTATCAAGGCACCGAGTACATTCTTACAAGTGTGAATAAAGGTGTCGATGTTGAACACTTGAAGAATCCATCGATCAGGGGACATTGATGTATTCCCAACTGTCGATGGCGGGAGAACCTGCCACTAATGATTGCAAGCCTCTAGGTACTCATAGGACTGTATATCTCGTTTCCAAAATAGATGGGTTGAATTTGATGGAAGGAGAACTGCTAAACAGAGACCTATTAAAAGGAGAGAATTGTGGCATCTCTCATCATTCAACACGAGGTACAAAGCAAGAGCTTGATTATTTGGAGGAAATTGAATGAAGAACATGTTCACGAACCAACGACCTTGTGCATATTTCACGTGTGCCATATGCAAGCGGGACATGAAAAAGACCCTCTGAATAGCATCCAATAAGGAAAAATGATGACAAAGGTGAGGAAACCATCAGTAAGGCTAATGGAATCCAAGACACTGCACAAATCCCAATGTGTGAATAGATTTCTTGATGTCGAACACAAGGGAAACCCCTGAGTCAATGACCAATGATGAAATCTCAATTGATGGGTTCAAGGTTACCTACCAATGATGAAAGTAGGACCAGGGTTCATGATAGGACTACAATTTCATGTAATTCTGAGACATATTGAGGGTATGGCCAACATGAAAAGTCAAGAGTTCTAAGGAATGGCCGACATAGGTTGATAGACATCCTTTGAACAAGATCATGAGACATATGGAAGACTTTGGAAGCATAGACTCAATGATGAAACTTTGAGATGTAGGAGGCATCAATCAAACTCTCCATAGGGACTGGAAGAGTAACCAGTCGGGGGAGTAAACTCTAAGTAACGACATCAACTTCCTAAGGTCATGCTAAACCCAAAATTTTGATGAAAAGTGGACTCAAAATGTTTGTGCTCTGTTCAAAGGTGACACAACTACTGCCAATATATGATAATATTCCTTACCCTCTCGTCATTTTTTGTTTTTTCATAGTCAAATGAATGCTATGATACAGAGGAGGAAACGAGTGTCACAAGTAAGCAACTCATTTCAGCAGTGGAACATACCTATGCTCAATGCAAGGAGGTGCATGCGGGATATGGACACTCGGGGGAATTTTTCCTCTTGGGTATATGGTGTCAAGCTGCAAAGGATATAAACAAGGCTCTGCTTGGATGATGATGCAAACTACTGAGGTGATAGGCTTATAATGCAAAAGCGAGAATCGACAATAGGCTCAATGTTGTAACTGCAAGAACCCCTCGATAAAACCACCAAAACCAACTCCATCCATTATCGTATTAGTCCATTAGGCCAAAATATTAGACAAAACTATGTAAAGTGGGTAAATTTGTTTTTATAAATAGTAAAAAAAAGCCAATTTTACCATACCATTTGTATTTTTTACCCAAATAGTGCATTTTGGACCAAATTGCCCCCAAATTTCAACTATTGATTGCGGGAGCCACGAGCAATGGAATTGACAACTGTCTGTACCAGTTAATTCATATTTATCCTCTCTTTATTTCTAGTGGATTAAAATTTGCAATTTGGTCTCCGTTTTTTAGTATTTTAGGGCGCAATTTAGAAAGTAAGGTATACGTGGGCTATAGATCATCGAGTCATGTATACGCGACTTTTTACAAAAAAGGTAGTGTATAATCAAACCTATACGTGACTGTGTAAACTGTAGCTCACGTACATGTCCGTGGATAATTCTTTTAAAATGTTTCTAACTAAAAACTGGTTTGAATCTTGCAGGATGGTGTTAGAGTGGAGAGAAAGAGAGAATGAAGAGGTGGATGTTGTAGTGAGGAGAGATCCCGGGGCCCAAATGGCCTTAAAAAGATGTGGGCTATACAGTTTTTGGGCTCTCAAAGGTATGAGGGCTCAAGTGAGACTGCTTCAGCTACTTGTGAGCTACTGAGATCCGGATACTGAGACCTTCAACCTTGATGGGAAACCATTGAGGATTGAAGTTGAGGACATCTATTTTTTTAAAGGATTGTCACGTCAGGGTGAGGTGGTCAAACTCAAAGCCCAGGGATCTTGGAGTTGCATGAACATAGAGGATTACATAGCCACTCATTGCATTGCAGGGATCAAAAAGGTAGGGAGCCAACTCCCGATCAGAGCGATCAACAATATGAGTCTCAATATTGTTGTCCTGGTGTTGACACGAATCACGGGGTCAGCCTCTTTTAACCAAGAATCGAGGCCACTTATGTTGTACTCAATGGAGTGATTGCAACCCATGGTTTATGACTAGTGTGTATCACTGCTAGCCAACATGAATAGCCAACTGAAAGACTACAAACTGGGTAGAAAGAGGAACTTTGGGTTTGCATCCATCCTACGTAGTTTTTTATTTGAGCGGGTTCCAAGCTTGGGCCCTAGAGTTGAGATTGTTCTGCATGGACCTCACGATCCATACATGGCATGGTGGACCGAGGTGATGAGGATGTAGGGGGTGGTAGGGTGCCAACACCCTACAATGATGAGTTTTTATTCTGGTGGAGTCGGTAGGTGATGGCTATATAGGACTACCCTTATGCAGGGATTGACTTTAAAGGAGATTGGGACATGTCGTTACCACTATGTTCCGCCTACGGAGACATAGGTATGCCAAATTTTTTGAATATTTCATTTTTTTGTATTTTTGTATAAGAAAACAAAAATATTTTTGGATAATGTCAGGTACTAGCTAAACATGTATGTGACATAGACATGGGTCCACGATGGTCGGAAAAACTTCCACAACACCAACGGAGGCACAGGGGGGATGAGCCAATGGGAGGGGATGTTGATAGAGTGTTTCAAAATGTGCATGGAAATCTGTCTCATTTGATGTAGAGGATTCCCATGGTTTAGATAGAGGATCTTCCGAAGGCGATGCAGTGACAGGTGGTAGGTGTGCCCCGTGCTTGGTACGACTCTTTCGGCGTATAACAAATTCCATAATGTGCTATCATGAGACTCATTCGGCGTGACATGCATACATGTCATGATTACTATATGATGGACCGTATATGTATTTTGAGGGTGTGAGCCCCAATTTTGTACTATAACATCATATTTTTTGGAGAGATGAAATATATATAAAAACATTGATCTTCAGCTTTACTTATATTACAATGTGTACATTGATGAAAGTGTTTTCTTTACTTTAGTTATGTGACAAATGCCAATCTAAAACAAAATTAGCATATGCATCAAATACATAATTAGAACTTCTAGGTATGTGATGATAAGTAATAAAATCAAAATGTCATTCCAAAAGTCGTACTCGTAAGAATCATCATAGAAGAGTAGGGTCACACACGGTAACTATCGTTCAACTGACATACTACTAACCAGGAGTCCAAGAGAACTTATAAAGAGTGAATACCATGCGAAATGGCATTGCATAGAAGTTCTATAACAACGTTATACTCGACCACATTATTCGTGGATGGCCTTAGGAAAATTCCACCTGAAGACACCAGTAGACCCTCGGGTGAGTAAACAACCCAAGCGGAAGAAGCCAAGTTCTGTGTATGACGACTGGCCCTGTCTGTGAATCCTAAGTAGACCGAAGACTCCGTTGACATCTACCAACCAAGGGAAAACCTGATAAGAAAGATGAAGATAAAAAAGAGGGAAAATATATATACACTAAAATACATTAGTATACAAAGTGTTACGCCTAAGCTTGGGGATCAAGCATAATATCTTTTCAAATAGAGCCCATTCCTAGGCTCAACCATCATGTTCCCTTCATAATATTATAATTCATAGGCTCCTTTTTCTAAGACACGTCGCATGATATAGGGACCATGCCACATGGGTTTGAACTTGCCTGACCCTAGTGGTTCTTTGTCTTAGTCATACAAAAGGACCAAGTCACCCTCAACATACTGTCGAGGAAAGACATACTTATGATATTGGACCTTGACACATCTTGTATTCGTTTTGATAGTCGTGGAGGCGTCTCAACGCTGCTCATCTAAACTCTCTAGGTGTACGAGGCGTTGTTTGAGATCGGAAGTGTCAGGTAGGAGCACAACTACCAATCTAAGAGAAGGGATTTCACATTCAATAGGTATGATCGAATCCACATCGTGCACTAACTAGAAAGGAGAAAAATCGATGGAGGTGGAAGTCTTAACCGAGGTTTGGTATGCCCAAAGTGCTGGTTAAAGCATGATATGCCAGTTAGATTTATTCTGGTTGACATTTTTCTGCAAAATGGTCTTGAGAGACTCATTCACAACCTCTACTTGTCCATTTTCCTGGGGTAGTAAGGGGAAGAATGACCATGTCTAAACCCTAGTTTTGATGCTAATCATTTCATCATTTCATTATGAAAGTGACTGCCATGATCAATGACAATATCACTCAGGATTCTGAACCTAGATATAATTTGATTGAATACGAAGAAAGAAATAGTCTTACCATCATATTTAACTATAGGAATGGCCTCATCCCACTTAGTGAAGTAATCTACGACCACAATAATGTGATGATTCTCCCCAACCAAATTTGGGTTTCAATCCAAAAAACCCACCCCCCACTTGGTGAAGGGACAGAAGATAACGACTAGATGGAGAGCGGATGGATGCGAGTGCATTTTCCAAGTGAACATCTAGAAAGGGTGACACTTCTTAACCGCTTCGACGCAATATTTAAAAATAGATGGCCAAAAATAACCAACTCGCAAAATTTTCTAGGTTTTCGCAAGACCAGATAGATGACCACCACAAGCCCCACTATGGTAGTCATTTAGAACAGAATCAACTTATTCGTGAGTCAAACAATGATGCTAGATATTGTCTACTCCTCGAAGATACAAAGTGTCGCCGACGATAAGGTAGTTATTAGCTTGGTATCACATACGTCGTCAGTCATCTCACGAGAGATGCTGAGGGAACTTCAAAGTTTGAAGATAGAAAACAATATCTCCATACCATGGGTCCAACGATGACACAAGGAAAATGTGTTCATCCACAAATGAATGAACATGAATAACATCTTCATCTAACCCAGGAAAGTCAGATATTAACTCTGCAAAAACAAATGATATTTTGGACTTCGCGGAAGCGAAATCAAGATCAAATTCTTGTAGAATGACAATCCATTTATTGTACTTTCCTCCTATGATACGCCTAGTAAGGATGTATTGGAATGGATTGACATTAACAACCACAATAATTTTGGAAAGAAATGTATAGTGTCGTAATCGTTGAACTACTTGAACGACAGCCAAAGATAACTTTTCAACATGAGAATATTTGAGTTCAGGGCCGACTAAGTTTCAAATAAGATAGTAAATTACATTCTCATGGAGCTCGTCATCCTCCTGAACCAACACCATACCAATCGTCTCTTCGGACATGGCAAAATAAATCAAGTAATCTCTACCTTTGTCTGGAGACTTCAACAGAGGCGTCGATACCAAGTATTTCTTCAAAGCATCAAAGTATTCCTGAGCTTGCTCATCCCAGATAAAAGGAGTGTCCTTCTTTAAGAGACATATGAAACCCTTAGTAATATTGGCATAGTTCACTATAAACCGTCATAAAAATTTATATTTCCCCTGTAAACCTTGAAGTTGATGAATAATGTGTAGGGGAGACAATCGAAGTATTGCCTCAACATTTAACGTATCTACCATGATCCCAGTCTTAGAGACTAAAAATCCTAGAATTCGACCTGACCTAACACAAAAGATGCATTTATGAGGGTTCAAACAGATGTGATAATGGTGAAATCTTTCAAAAACTAGCCGAAGGTGTTTAGGGTGTTCCACTCTCTTACAGGAGTGAGCAGCGAGATCGTCGAGATAGGCTTCGACTATATGCTTGAGATCATGAAATGTGAAGGTCATAACTCTTTGGAATGTTTCTCCGGTGTTCTTAAGGCTGAAATGCATCTTTCGATATGTGAATGTACCCCAAGGAGAAATAAATGATGTCTTATGTTGGTCCTCGGGCTTAATCTGAATTTGGTTATACCTTGAAAATCCATCCATAAAAGAAAAAATTTGTTTCCCACACATTCATCGAGAATATGATCAATGAAGGGTGTCGGGAAGTTGTCTTTGGGACAAGCCTTATTTATTTCATGAAAATCCATGCATACATGGATGGTTCCTTGATTTTTATTCACAGTAACGGGATTGGATACCCATTCAATCAAGGGAACTAGGTAGATAAAGCCAACATTAAGCAATTTCCTACCTCTGCCTTAATAGTAGGGGCCTTCCTAGGATTGATAGCTCTAAGTCATTGACGAACATGTTTAGCATCCGAGTAGGTTTTAATATCATGTTCGACAATTCGAGGGTTGATTCCTGACATCTCTTCATATGACCAAGCGAATACATCGTGAAATCGTTTTAAGAGATCAGTGTAGATCAAAATTTATTCTGGCGAACAATCTGCATCGATGTATACATTTTCATCTTGCTAGGAATACGAGAGATATTGATCATGACAGTAGGAGATATACTCGCCATGTTCCCTTCGACATAAATGTCATGCGTATCAAGTGGAACTATGACGTGACCGACTATCTCGCTAAAGGTAGATCTAAAATCATCTTGTTCAATTTTGGAAAGCTTTGGGAGAAAATAAGAGCGATGATGCATATCATACCATGGCCTGTCATAACCATTAATGGCCTCTACTATAGCTTCATCTGAATCTAAAGTCTCATCAAGGAAGTCATATGAAAAAGATAATGAAGTGGCCCACGCGAGATCTAGAAAAGGATCCTCCTCATTCGTTTGTGAGGTAACAAGATCTGGATCAACGAAAGAGTCAAGAATGACCTAATACGCTATCTTTTCTACCGATAGTGGCATGGCCATTCCAATATGTGACTTAACTTCACCAGATGCAGTCGAGGGAGGTAGGGTCCAAGGATTGTTAAAATGCGAAGTGCGAAAAGGAACAAACCTCTTTGATGAAGAAGACCTACTAGACATGGTGTATATATGATGAATCAGTACCATGAAGTCGAAGGTACCCATAAGGAATGAATACATTCTGACACCAATATTCTTAGTTGCCAGCTAAGAATTATCGATCACGGGGATCGACGGTCCAATCGATGCATTGGGGCTATCGTATGCAAAGGACAACTGGTAGATTGTCACAATCTTCTCATCGTGAGGAAAGAAAAGAGTACAAAAGAAAGACAATGCGATTGCATTCATATCAGAATGCCAATTGCGTCATAGTAACAATTTATAGTCGAGCGGCACATCAACCACCTCAACATCCACCTCTACCATCTTCCCACCTAACTGGATCGGGAAGGCAAGAAGAATACTGTGAGGGCGGAAGGAACGACCATCAAAAGCAGTCAACATGGTCATAGATTGATAAAGGGTCAGAGAGCCGAGGGCTTTCCAATAGACCAGGGACATCACACATGTTGCAGTGCCTTCATCAACAACAATACGTTTGATGGTATACTTTGAGTAACCCACGTGGATTTGGAATGCCACATGGTAAGGAAATCGAGGCTTCACATATGTGATGTCAAACTTGATAAATTTAGATCCACAAGGATCTAAAGATCCTAACACATATAACAAGGAATTCCTTTGTGAAGGACACATCTGGAGTACCTCCAGAGCCGACATCATGCAAGGGGTTTGACCCAAGTCTTCAACAATAGAGTAATTATGTGCGGTTCTAACATTAGGATTGTGGGTACAATGCTTGATTTATCTTTTCAGAATACGAGGTAGGGGATCTGGTTTTTTGATCTGTAAAGGTGTCTCTGGAGGAGGGGGGGACTCTAGACTAGGTACAGTCCGTGGAGAACTGTAATCGTGAGACCGAATGGCTACATTAACCTCATATTTAACCATATTGATGCATATACGGTCAACATCTTGTGTCAGTGGGTTTTGATTCCCACTCACCGCATTTTCGGCATTCAAGGAGCTCGAGGCAATGTGTTGATTATGTGGAAAAGGATTAGTTAGCACACCGAGTGATAGAGATAAAAGCCTCGCAGCTTCTGCAAGTTTGGGGCATAAGTGGGTAAGGTGGTCGTCTATACAAAGCTTGCAAGGAAACTTCACCTTCCTCCTTTCTTTATTTCCCTCACTGGAATTATTATTCAACTTCTCATTATTATCATTGTCCTTGGGTTTATTACTATTCTTTTGACCCTTACGATTGTTACCAAGTCCTTTCTTTTTATTCCCTCTTGGTTGTTGGTTACCATTCAGGTTAGTCAATGACTGCACAAAATGTACATCCTCCAATTGAGTGGGAGTGGAGGACACAGAGGAAGTTGGCCCTCCTATAGATTGGTTTAGAGACAACTCTTTCAACTGGGTTGTCACCAAGTCTACAAATTTCACATTGGAAGAGCCTACAATGCCATCGGCATGAGGCCCAAGATTTTGTCTAGGGTCATAGTTTGACCTTGGTGCATCTCGAAGAATCTTGTATAACATCCCAGACTGACCATATATAAGATCTAACTGTTGGGCTTTAAAAATCGCTTCTTCCTAATATGTAACCCTGGATGTAGAAACATCCTTCGAAATATAAGGATGTAGAGTCTTAAGGAACCACTCTAGTAGGAATTTTGCGGATATGTAGGCCATGATCAACCTATTCTGTCTACTCCACTCTTGTATGTAATCCAATATATGGGTGGTTTTGTCCTTGCAGAAGGCCGATAGTAGTTCAATGCCAACATCGTAATGAACTGAAAATTGGAAGTGGTTGAGGAATTCTAAAACCATCTGATTAAAATTTTCGTACGCCCCCCTGGTAGCTCTATGTACTATTTCGTGAAGACCCCTATGAGGGTGCGTTGAAAAAATATTAAACAAATAGAATCGCCATTAAGGGAGTTCGAAGAGCACCAAAGGTAAAAATTAGTGACATGATCAATAAGATCCTCACTAGTCTTTCCTTCGAATTTTGGAATATTTGAAGGAATCTTGGTGGGGACAGGGGGCCATGTCGGATCATGACGCGTAAGGTCATTCGTCAATCTAGAAAATTCTTACAGATTGAGCGTGGCCAGAAAAGGGAGACAAGGTTGCGGCATCTAGTCCCAAGATCCCTGGAAATATTGTTGTTGGGGAATCACATCCCATCCAGGATTATGGTATCCACCATGGCCCTATCTGGGATTGTAAGACCCTCCTCCAAACTTATTCATTAGGGGTTGGTTGGGAACCATTCCAGTAGTAATTTTATGATGAGGGTTGTAAAAATTTCCCCCAGTTGGAGTGGCTCCAGGTTGGGGGTTTCCCAAGGTATGAAACTAACCTCCTTTGGGTGTGAATCCAAAGGATAAAGGTGGATTCGTCATGCCAAATGTGTTGGTTAGAATCAGTATAGAGGAGGTGGGTGTAAAGGATGGACCGTAAGCAGTAGCTTGTCCACCAGGTTGGTTACTCCATCCGGGATCATTAGGACCAGGATTAGACCCGGGGTGACAAGGAGGAAGGCCTCCAACTGTAGGAGTCATTTGTGGGATATGAGCACCACCAAACAAAAATGGAGTATGTGGAGGAGCCATGCCCCCAAGTCCAATACTAGTATTCAGATTAGATGTTGGGATGGAGGATGAAAATTGCGATGTGAAATTCGACATACCATAAGAAAAAGGGCTAGAGGTTGTAGGGATGGACTGAATATTGTATCCCGGTGAGTGACAAAGGGACCCAAAAGGGTTTGTGGCTATAGGTTAATTATTCACTATAGGATGGACAAGAGTGATGATAGGAACCTCTAACACTACAATCGTTTTGGTTGAAGGTGTCGAAGGAGTACCATTAACTATAGTGGGTATGGGATTTGAAGGAATCCTAGTATCTTTATGACTCTATTTATTACTCATCCTTGTATGATCACAAGTCTGTGTTAGAAAAACAGGACCACAGAGCAATAAAATAAAACAAATGCAGAAACAAAACACAGAAGACACACAATACAAGAGAGACACAGATTTGCGTGGTTCACCCAGTGTGGGCTACGTCCACCAGAGAAATTGCCAGGTCCTTCCTTTATTATTATCCAACAAATGAAGGGATACAACCTACAACAAAACCCACTGTAACTTCCTCTTATTTCTCTCATAGTCTCCTCTTTCAGAATACAATATTCACCATCAACCATAGCGGCAATACATTTCCCTCATAAAAGAGGGTTGCTTTCTAGGGAAAAAACCCTAACATAATCTCTACCGTTAGATCTACGACCTTATAATGAACGGTCCATATTTACAATGAAATTACAATATACTTTTATAAGGCAATTTTTTCTTCGGGGGCTTCGCCCCCGAAACCTCGCTGGGGGCCCGCTTGCCCCCAGACCCCCCAGCCGGGGGGATAGGCCCCCCAGACCCTGCAGAGGGGGTACCCCCCCTTTGCACTCCCCCGCGTGGAAGAGTGTACATACTTCTGGGGTGTAAATACTTCATGGAGTATAAACATGGCTGAAAGCAAGGACCTCTGAATCAGGAAGATAATCAGGCTCCACAACCAACAATCTTCCACTTGGAGACTGATCTCAACAACTCCACCGTTGTTGTATATGATGGACTCTAAACCTTCTTGGACCTGGAAAATTTCTCATCTTCATCTTCATTCTTGAAGACCAATTGAAACTGAGCAAGAACTCAGTTTCTCCCTGGTTACTCCCTTTGTTAACATGTCTGCAGGATTCTCGCTAGTGTGTATATTTTCCATCTTCAATTGTCCATCTTCCAAGGCGGATCGTATGAAGTGGTACCTCAACTGTATATGCTTAGTCTTTGAATGGAAGGATGAGTTCTTTGCAAGG
>JZKD02S1972013.1:262424-277949 GCA_000966675.3 Picea glauca
ATCAACCATGAAAAAACAATAATGAGTCATATTTACATCAAACACTATTGGGTCCATTACCCAAAACTTTGTGCTATGGGTTTTTCTTCAAGGGTTGACATCAATGACAACCAACTTTAATCAACAGAGCAATCAAAAGAGAAAAACACTCTAAACCCCTAAAATAAGATTTTATTCGCAGTATGGTCACCAATTCTGTTACGAGGAAAATATCTCTATGGCATGGGGTAAACCAAAACAAACGAAAATGAGTGCAGAAATCAACTCTAATCTCAAGCATGATATATAAAAAAAATGCTAACAAGACAAGATAAAAGCCTACCTCGCCCAGACGTTCGATGAAGTCCATCGTTGAGCACTTGAATCAAAACAATACACTTGCAACTTGTCCTCAACAACCAAGAAATGCAAGCATATAGTGATAATATATAAAGTTAGCACATTCAATAGAATAATCCATCGACATTTATAACAAATATGGCCATGGACGAACAATTCAAATATTTGCAAGATATTAATTGGATAAGAAAAGAGTATTTCTATTAAAATGTAATCAAAATAAGTGAATGAATTACAAACTTCTATGTCGACACGGTTCAGAATCGAGAAACTAAGTCCCTTCTAGCTGGGTCTCCACCACTTCAATCCTCCACCAAAGGCAAGTTCATATAAGAGAGACAATGAGGTTTTCAATCAAGTAGGGAAGAACTTGTGGGATGAATAATGTGTTCATACTTAAAAGGACAAAGGGATGCAGACTCAATATGAAGTGAATAATTTCTCCAGAGTAACTTTTCTCTCAAAGTTGAATTCTTCTCCCCTTTTCCACATCTTGGATATGGCCCATTTATATCCTTCAAATGGAATTGAAGGGCTGAGTCATAACGTTTCCAGTATATGGAAGGTCAAAGATCATGGATCCCGTGACGTGACATGGAAACTCGACACTATTTTTTAATTTTGGGCACAAAACTTGATGTACGTGGGATGTAATGGTGCAACCTATGTATACGCATGTTTTATAATAGTTAGGGCACGTATGTGTGGAAACATGTTGTTTTTAGCTATGGGTTTTGCAAAAAGGGACTTCAAGTCTGCATAGGGAAATGGAAAAAGGCCTTCTAAGCAAATTTGCATAGGGTGAGGAAAATCTTGCTATAACAACAGCAATGGAATCTCATGACAAGTCAAATGGAACTTGAGGATTCATTTGGGGTTCCATAGCAATGGAACCCTATAGATTGGAATCAATATTCATGACAATGTAGCATGATTTGTAGCATTTATTTAAACCTACAAGTTAGATACAACAAATACAAAAATATTTTAATACATTATCAAAATTCAATAAAACACCAGCTATGAAATAAATGAGTACCTATAATATCACTGGTTAGGAAATGTTCAACAATAATACACTACAATAGAAAAAGCAATTAGAACCTAAAATAGTGTCAGAATTTAGTGTATTTTACTCCATGAATCAGACACCTTTTCTGGCGCAAAACTGGGCACAATATGGACTTTTTATGATTGCGCTAGATTTAGCGCAGGAATTAGTGCCAAAATTAGTGCCAGAAAACTAACGCCATATTTATCACCAGGAATATCACCATGAATAATGCCATGAATAGAGCTAGGTTTAGCACTAGAAACAACACTAGGATTAGCGCCAGGAATAGTGCCAGGATTAATGCTAGGAATAGCGACAGGATTAGTGCCAGGTATAGTGCCAAGTGTTGCTTCCATCTTTTCTTCTTATATGCCTTCCAATTTTTCTTCCATTTTTGCGTCTATTTTGGCATCCCGTTATATGTCCAATTTTGCTTCTAATATGGCTTCGAATTTTTCTTCCTGTTTGGCGCTAGCAATAGCACCAGGTGTTTCTTCCAATTTTTATTCTGATGTGCCTTCCATTTTGGCTTCCAGTTTTTCTTCTGATATGGCTTCCAATTTTTCTTCTAGTGTGGCTTCCAGTTTTACATATAGTTTTTCTTCTAGTTTTGCTTTCCGTTTTTCTTCTGGTTTGGGTTCCAGTTTTTCTTCCAGTTTTTCTTCATTTCTTGCTTCCAACAATGCTTTTTGTTTTGCTTACAATTATTAATTTAATATGTTTTATTTCAATTTAATTAGTTAAATATATCATGTTTCTTAAATAACTTAGATGATTATATAGTAAGCTAGTCATATAGATGGATTTGAAATATTTTATAGGATAACATTTATAAAGAATTTTTTAGGGAAACATACATCCATACAAATTAACATCATTATACTTATTAAATCTCCATCAAAATAGAATCTACAACATCTAGTATATATATAATAACAAGATAATTATTATAACATGATCATCATCTATAATTAAAACAAGTGATTCAAATATCTATAATTTAAGTGAATTTGACAACATCCATCATGAGCAGTAAATCAAAACCATCATACGTAATAAATATGCATCCAAAAATCATCAACCACTTTCAATATATAAAAATTGACGAGTCAATATTGATAAGATCATCATCATATATAACTAAAACAAGTGAAATTCAAATATATATGCTAGTAGATCAATATCATCTGAAAATGATACATGTCCAACAATCGACATAAGTCAAAATGATACATCATGTACACATGATATAAGTAAAAATGATAAATTATGTAAGAAAAAATGATACAAGTCAATATGATACGTCATGTCCAAATGATATAAGTCAACATGAAACATGTCAAAATGATACAACTCGATAATATGGTACGAGAGGCTGTGAAAATGCTACATTTGATAGTAACCATGAAAAGAGGAATTATAACAATATATCAAAAATGATCCATGATGTAGTCTATATGATCATGAATGTCACTGGCTGCTACCAGCAACTGCCTCAACATCATCATCACCATCGTGATCATGATCACCATGATCGTCATCATCGTCATCTGCATCATAAATGGCATTGCTGTCATCTATATTTGTGTCATTATCATGATCATCATCTGCCATATCAACATCAAACCCAACATCATGATCTGGATCTATTTGTTTAGGATGATCTGAATCTTTTGGAAGATCCTTGTTTTGCAAAAACAAACATTTAGAATGAAAAGTGATTAGTTATTTCATGAAATAATTAATTTCTCTGTTATATATCTAATATTACAACATATGAAATGAAACGATAATCATATTACATCATACCAAAGTTCACATATGATAATATAATATCAAATACGTTACAACTAATATGTCATTCCAATGATGTAAAACATTCAACAATTCTAATAAACGTTAGTAAAGATCATAATTTTTTTTTATGCCTAGCCTTGCCTTGCCTTGCCTTGAAATTCCATGCCTTGCATTGACATGACTTTTCTTGACATGATATGCCTTGCCTTGCCTTGAAATGCCATGCCTTGCATTGACATGCCATGTCTATCCTTTCCATGCCTTTCCTTGACAAGCCATGCCTTTCCTTCACATGTCTTTCCTTGACTGAAGAAATTTCCTTGATGCCTCTTCTCATAAAGCTCAATAAAGCAATTTCACCATGGAAATATTTCTATGCAACCGATCTCTTGAACCAAGTTTGGAATTTCAATATGTACTCACCATGTTGTACAACTTACCATGGCATTGTTCGTCAAGATCTAGGCTTGCAGTTCAAATCTATAGAAGACATTGATATATCAGATCTTCAAGAATACCACATTTAAGCTCAATAGCTCATCATCATTATGCATTGATCATTTGAGATTATTCCATGGCATGTAGGGAAAGAAAAGAACAATCTTGAATTTAGAGTTCATGACCTACCATGGTCATTCATTTCCATAAAGGACTACAAAAAAAAACAAGTTAAAACTCCATGAATATACAATATAAAACTTACAACACAAAAGGGAAAGAAAAATTCTCAAGGATTAGATACAAGGACAAGACAGTGTAACATTATGTATATACATCAACCTTCTCAAACACAGTATCAAAATTCATTCTCCATTCATATAGCTTCTAACATGTATCAATTAAAAATGTTCTCACTCACTCATAAAGCATCCATTCCTTATATAGTTCATAGAAGGAAAGTTCTCAGATTTACAAATATAAAAAAATATAAGGAGACAGAGTATGGAATTCAATCTACAAATGAAAAGGCCATGTCAATATCCCATATTGAAGTCTCACATGGGTTTTAAACATTATATTTCATCTTCATACAGGATTGATGATGGAGATTGAAATTCCAATTCAAAAATATCAAGGAGGCAACCTTAAAAGATCAATAAACCCTGCTCTATTTTGAGCGAGCCCAGAGTCTGGATAGTGTATATGACGCAGCCTCATACCTCGCAGGGTCCCTGTGCCGACCTCCCGGTCAAAAGTATCGTTCAAACTTTACCCTCGAGTCGGAGTGGCTCCTTCGATTCTCCACTGGAATATCTATTAGAATTTACCCACAGATCTTTTTCGCTCCTCGCAGCCTCTAGGCCCGATTGTTGTTCTCTTCTTCGACAGAAAAATGGAATTTTGGGTTTCGGGGTTTTGAGTTGATAGAAGATTGTGTCATCGGGAAATCGCAAGTCGCGAAATCCCGTGAGTTAATCAGGATCGTCCATCTTGAGGGGACACGTGGCGAAAATCTAAGGGCTCGGAAAAAGTCCCGAAAGGGAAGAGTCCATCGGCATATCGAGAATCGGGATATCGGGGATCCCGTGGACAAGAAGTCCATACATTTTGGAAACGCGAAGTTTGGAATCCCGATAAGGTGGAAAGCTCTGCTGTGGGGCTAGTTGACGTCATATCGGGATATCAGAGATTCTAAGGACAAAGTGTCCATGCATTTCGGCATATGAAAGCTCGAAACCTCGAAAAGAGGTAGGACTGCGGTCATATAGGGGAGGTCATATGGGCCAAACGTCTAGCCCAGGGGGCTAACTGAAGTTAAAGCATATCGGGATTCGGAGGATTGGGGATCCTGTGGACAAGAGGTCTATTCTTTTCTGCATTTGAAAGCCCGAAACCCCGAAAAGAGATAAGGCTGCGGTCTTATGAGGACTGGTCACATGGACTAGGGCATAGCCAGGAGGGGCTAAGGCGAGAAAGGCCATTTAGGGAAATCAAAAAATCAGAGTTCAGGAGTTCGAGAGGACAGGTAACTCTTGACATCGGGAAACAAGAAACGTCGAAGCCCGAAAGTATATTTTCCCTGTTGAGGAAAGGGAAACGGTCGGAATGTAGAAGACCGAGAGGCAAAAGAGCAGGACCTATGGATCGAGTTTTTAACAGAGATTCCACTAAGGAATCAAAGAGTCACTTGGGCTCAAAGGGGAATTTGAACGATCCTTTTGACTGGGAGGTTGGCGCAGGGACCCTGAGGGGTATGTGGCTGCATCATTTATGGTATCAGAGCCTGATTCTTTCTTGTATATTTCAGGCAAGGGAGGCAAAGGAAGAAGAAAGAGTACCGAAACTCTGTAAGGATTTTTTTACAGGTAGGTAACAGTCCATAGGCAGTCAGGAGGACTGTAGGAGAAGGTGAGACACTCAGGTTTGCAGGAGTGAGCAACAGGTTTGCTAGGAGAGCAGACAAATACAACAACATGGCTACTGAAGGCCATAGATATGCTGGAAGGAAAAGCCCAGAGCTGATAAGCATAGCTGAAAGGGGGAAAGAACTTTCTGACATCAGGGAAAGAATGGAAGAGCTTGAACTACAGATGCAGCAGAATACCAAGCCGAGATGGGTGTATGAATGGACCATGAGAAAGGCAAAAGAAAAATGGCTAGTCAAGGAGTTTATGGCTAGAAGACATCATAGGTTGTTAAGAGGATGGTTGAGGCATGCTGAAAACCTAAATGGACCTAAGGAAATGGTTCAGATATGTGAACCGGAGACTGGGAAAGATCTCAAGAACTTCCAGGAGGGCAGAGAGGAAATTCCAAATTTCTAGGTGGGCAAGGAGTTGAGATCAGCTGAAGATATCACGGACCGTCAGGAGGATAGCCAAGGAATTTCACATTGCCAGCTAGGAAATGAAATGAGATCGCTGTGGGATCTCGAAGACTGCCAAGAGGGTAGTGGAAGCATCCCATATTGCCAGGTGGGCAGAGATGAGCATTCGAGCCTATCTGAAAGTCTCATGGACTTGGAGGTGAGTTCAATTCAGCAAGGGGTGATGATGAATATGGGATCGGTTGATCTCATAGTCTGCCAAGGAAGCAGCAGGGAAATCCCATATTGCCAGGTGGGCAGGGATGAACAGATGAGACTATCTGAGAGTCTCATAAACTCAGAGGTGATTTTAGATCAGCAGATGCAACTGACAAAGGAGGAAGATTCATTTGGTTTTCCAAGACATGTGAATGAAGATGATGACAAGTTAAAAACTTGCACCATCCAAGAGGAAGATCAGACAAGTCTTCTAATGATTGGAGGAATTGAAGTATTCCTGACACTTTCCCAAGGGGAGGAAAAAATCTATATTGTATATGTAGCAACAACAGAAGGAAAGCTAGCTAAGACTGTCAAAGAGGATTTGGAGTAGATATCTGAGGCTGCCCAAGCAAGAGAGGAGAATGAGCATTCTGAGGAATGGATCAATATTTTCAGCAAGGAAGCTGAAAGGACTTCAACATGGGAGTTTTCACAAGCAACAGAAGAAGAAGAGGTAGAAAGCATTAGCTTTGCTGATCTGTATGAAAAGATAGAAGCTCTGGAGAGAAGGGTGAAAGTGCAGGGCATGCACATCCAACAGGTGAAGTTGGAAGCTGATGAAGAAGGCATGGGAGATCACAATGATCTGCCCATGTGCTGAAAATTTTTGCAGCTGAGGAGACTACATGAACAGGGCCATCTATTGGAGTAGCTGGATGAAGTGATCAACATGATCAGAGAGCTGATGATTCGGTCAGTAGAAAATGTCAGCAAGGAGAGGCTCAGTAGAAGGAAGGAAGCAGCAACATCAGCAGCAAGATGGAGCAGATGAACAACTCCAGAGATTTGTTTGGGATCTAGGAGGATTTCAACAGCTGAGAAGGGAAGCTCATGAATTTTGTAGCTGAGGAGTATGATGCAGGAGCATCTCTCCATATCATCCAACCATCCAGCTAGCCACATCAGCGCATGCATTCAAGGATAAAGAGAGGCGCAACCCTCATTTTCAAATTTTGAATTTGAATGTAATTAATGTTGTAGGTTGTTGAGCCATGGAGTCGTGCCTTTGTGCAGGCATTAGAGCAGGTATGCCTTTAATTTTTGTAAGGCTGAGATCTAGATCTGATGCTGGACTAGACAACCCATTCAATGTAATTGAATAGGGCATGTAGATTGGAGGGAAGAGCTCGAAGAGCCCCCTCAAGTAAAAGGGATTTAGTATCTCATCTTCTAAGGGTGAGCAGGAGCATAGGAAGAGAGTAGGAAGAGAGTTGGTAGAGAGTAGAAGAGAGGGAGTCGAGACCTTGTTACAGGCCGTGCTCAGGAACACCTTGTACAAATAGGCATTTGCCATTTTAATACAAATAGCAGTTTTTCCTGCATGACTATGTGTTGAATGAATGTCTCTGAGTGTTCTTTATATGTTGTGAATGTATGTTATGTTTATGCATTTGCAGGAGTTGTTTGGTTTCATACTTGATAGGTCTTTGAGGATTCACACCAGGAGGGTGTGGCAGAACACTGCGGGTTCTGATAGCCGTGCATAGGGGATGCATTTCTAAACTCTGCGGAGTCAGACAAAGGTGTGCCAGGTGGGAACATAAGCTAAATTCATCAACTCAGGAGAAAGACCTCAAGGTTGCTGAATACCTTGGAGGCAAGGCTGTGAAGAAGAACATAGTTCCAGACAGAATCTCTGAGGAGTTCTGTGAAGTTATGCCAGGAGGGCATTGAGCAGGTGTGAGGAGTGCACAGAGGAAGAACTTTGCTGTGAGTTCTGTATAACTCTGCTAGGAGGGCATTGAGACAGTGTGCAGACAAGCACAAGAAGATCTCGAAGAGCCCCCTCAGGTAAAAGGGATTTAGTATCTCATCTTGTAAGGGTGAGCAGGAGCATAGGAAGAGAGTAGGAAGAGAGTTGGTAGAGAGCAGAAGAGAGGGAGCCGAGACCTTGTTACAGGCCATGCTCAGGAACACCTTGTACAAATAGGCATTTGTAATTTTAATACAAATAGCATTTTTTCCTGCATGACTATGTGTTGAATGAATGTCTGCGAGTGTTCTTTATATGCTGTGAATGTATGTTATGTTTATGCATTTGCAGGAGTTGTTTTGTTTCATACTTGAGAGGTCTTTGAGGCTTCACACTAGGAGGGTGTGATAGAACGCTGCGGGTTCTGATAGCTGTGCACAGTGGATGCATTTCTGAACTCTGCAAAGTCAGACAGAGACGTGTCAGGTGGGCACAGAAGATGAATTCATCAACTCAGGAGAAAGACCTCAAGGTTGCTGAATACCTTGGAGGCAAGGCTGTGAAGAAGAACACAGTTGCAGACAGAATCTTTGAGGATTTCTGTGAAGCTCTGCCAGGAGGGAATTGAGCAGGTGCGAGGAGTGCACAGAGGAAGAACTTTGTTGTGAGTTCTGTATAAGTCTGCCAGGAGGGCATTGAGGCAGTGTGCAGATAGGCACAAGAAGAGAACTCTGTTGAGTTCTGTATTTTGGAAGAAGAATCCAAGGAGAAGGATCTTAGTAGGGTTGCTGAACACCCTGAAGGATTCAACAAAAGGTTGCTTGAGGGAAGGATATCCAGGAAGGCATCCAAATTATCCATCTGCAGGAGCAAGGAAGAAGGATTTATTTCCTTAGAGATATGAGTGTTTGAGAAGATCAGGAGAGATAGCACTTTGTGTGAGTGAAGACTCTACAGAGGCGCAGAATTTAAAGAATCCCTTGGGGATTTAAGGATAAGCTCAGGAGGAGTAGTACTTTCAGCACACAGAGCTATAGTTGCAAGGAGTGCAGAGGTTGAAGAACTCTTTGGAGGAGTTTAGAGTCTATAAAGCTCAGGAGAGAAAACGTTTTCATATACGTAGGGGAGAACTCAAAGTAAAGGAGTTCGCAGAGGAGAAAGAAGGCAAAGGTTGAGGCCTTTGAGAAATTGGAAATCTTCCAAGCACCGGAAGAAAGCACAGAAGCTCAAGGGGGAGCATAGCCATCCGATCAGATTGTGAAAGAGATCTAGACCATTGGTTTTTTCCTATGTCCAAGAAGGAGCAAGAGGAGCACACAGGAAGGAGACTTGGACCATCGGATCTTGATCCAATTATCCATAAGTCGTCAGATCTGACAGGAGATGCACGAGGTTTAACTTCATCAATAGGAGGGTGAAAGTCTCAACGAGAGGAGTGGCATCTGGATATCAACAATCGGGATATCCGAGGTCCTGAGGATGAGAAGTTGGGACACTCGACATCAAAAGTCTTGAAACAACGAATTTGATCTAAGCCGTCCATCTGAGGGAGGACACGTGCCATGCAATCATCCAATTCATAGATCTGGACACCAGGACTCACATAGGTGATCACTTTTGACTTTACATCTGGCAAGGTCCTGAGATTTGATCTGGACCATCCATCGGTTGGAGGAAACATGGCGAAGAATCGAGATCCATCGACATTTCGGCGTTCATGAAATCAGAAGTTCCGAGGACAGGAGATCGAGAATCTCCATGGTGAAAGTCCCGAGAACGATCTGAGCCGTCCATATGTTGAGACACGTGGCAAAGATCGAGAACCCGTCGGTATTTTGGCTACTAGGGTTTTGATTTGACAGAAGATTGTGTCATCGGGGAATCACAAGTCGCAAAATCCCGAGAGTTAATTAGGATCGTCCATCTTGAGGGGACGCGTAGAAAAAATCTAAGGGCTCGGGAAAAGTCCCAAAAGGGAAGAGTCCATCGGCATATCGAGAATTGGGATATCGGGGATCCAGTGGACAAGAAATCCATACATTTCAGAAATGCGAAGTCCGGAATCCCGATAAGGTGGAAAGCTCTGTTGTGGGGCCAACTGACGTCATATCGAAATATCGGGGATTCTGAGGACAATGTGTCCATGCATTTCGGCATATGAAAGCATGAAACCCTAAAAGGAGGTAGGACTATGGTCATATAGGGGAGGTCATATGGGCCAAAGGTCTAGCCTAGGGGGCTAACTGAAGTTAAAGCATATCGGGATTCGGAGGATCAGGGATCCTGTGGACAAGAGGTCTATGCTTTTTGTCATTTGAAATCCCGAAACCCCTAAAAGAGATAAGGCTGCAGTCTTATGAGGACTGGTCACATGGACTAGGGCATAGCCAGGAAGGGCTAAGGCGAGAAAGGCCATTTCGGGAAATCGGCAAATCAGAGTTCGGGAGTTCGAGAGGATAGGGAACTCTTGACATCGGGAAACAAGAAACCCCGAAGCCCGAAAGTATATTTTCCCTGTTGAGGAAAGGGAAGTGGTTAGAATGTAGAAGACCGAGAGGCAAAAGAGCAGGACCTGTGGATCGGGTTTTTAACAGAGATTACACTAAGGAATCAAAGAGTCACTTGGGCTCGAAGGGGAATTTGAATAATCCTTTTGACCGGGAGGTTGGCGCAGGGACCCTACGGGGTATGCAGCTACACCAGTATATATAGTATAGGTCAAGTTTACTAAGTACCCATAGAAATAAATCTACTATGAATGGTTCTTCTCATTTAAAATTCAAATGAATCATTGTTATTTCCAAAGAAACAAATTTTCACATTACACTACGTCTTGAACATACAAGAGAAATATATTATTTTGAAAAGTTCCAAATTGCTCTCATATATCCAAAGTAATTATCAAAGAGGCATGTTGAATCCAAGAACAACCTATATCCAAGAAAGGGGTATGCATACAACCATCATTTTGAGGAAAACTAAACAGAGTAACAAGAAACAAGGATTGGGATACAAAATAAAGTATAACTTTGTCCAACTCCCATGTGTTGATTTCAAATGGAAAGGAGATTCACAAACACCAATCCACTTATTCATTCATTCATGGTTCCATTTACTCATGCCAATTTAATTACACTCATTCCATTACATTCCCTCCATTTTCACAAACACTCAATGCTCCAACATTCCATTGATCATTGGATGTATCCAATACACAATCTACATACTTCACTTGCATACATTTAGTGCCCCTACATAAATATTCTCCCTCATACATTCACCTTATTCCTCACTCATACATATTTTATCTATGCATTCACCTTTTACCTCGTGCATATATCTACATGATATTGCAAATACTTTTTCCAATGCAATTTCACTCATTTCATTACATTTAGTCAATTTTTTCAAACACTCAACTCTCCAACATTCCATTCATTAAATGTATCCAATACACAATCTACATCCTTCACTTGGATACACTTAGTTCCCCTACATAAACCTTCTCTCTCATACATTCACCTTATTCCTCACTCATACATATTGTATCTATGCATTCACCTTTTACCTCGTGTATATATCTACATGATACTACAAATACTTTTCCCAATGCAATTTCACTCATTTCGTTGCATTCACTCCATTTTTTCAAACACTCAACTCTCCAACATTCCATTCATTATATGTATCCAATACACAATCTACATCCTTCACTTGGATACACTTAGTGCCCCTACATAAATCTTCTCCCTAATACATTCACCTTATGCCTCACTCATACATATCATATCTATGCATTCAACTTTTACCTCATGCATATACCTACATGATACTACAAGTACTTTCTCCAATTCAATTTCCGACATGTATGTGTAGCTAAAAGTATCTACAGAAGATGAACTATATGAATTTCAAGCTATAGGTATCTACAAGAGATGAACCTACAATAATGTGAAGCTATAGTTATCTACAAAAGATTAAACTACAAGAATTTCAAGTTGTACGTATCTACAAAATATGAAACTACAAGAATTCCAAGCTATAGGTATCTGTAGGAGATGAACCTACAGGAATGTGAAGCTAAAAGCATCTTTAGAAGATGAAACTATAGGAATTCCAAGATATAGGTATCTACAAGAGAGGAGGACTACAAAAATATCAATCTATAGGTATCTACATGAAAAGCGCACTATAGGAATGTTAAGATACATGCATCTACATGAGAGGACCACATCAAAACCTACAACAATTAACACCTAGAAAAGATAACAAATAGTATAGAAGTGTGAAGCTACCATCATCTATTGAAGAAAAATGTTACTATAGGAGAAGATCATTACAGGCTCTCAGCCTATAGATCACTATAGGAAGATATTTATTTGACATCCACAACCAAATCAAGAACATGGGCCACCTACAAAAGAAAATCAAGCCTCATATGAATGATCACAACATTCATCAAAGAAACATGTAAGTATTCACACATCAAAGTAAATTTCTTCCAAATTAGAAATTCCATCAAAACAAAGGTACATAACATCTACTTTTTCTTAAGCAATTACGATTTATATATGCATGAAATGTCATGGTAATATACCTCTTAATCACCCTAAATTCACTCTATCACAACCCTAACTTGTGTCAATGTGTTCATTGAGATCTAAGGTGGGGGTGGGGGAAGAAACTTAATGTTTCCATGATTACTTTAGCTATCAAAATATAAAAGATGGGGAGGTCATGTCAAGTCAATAATGAAATCATAGTAGGTATAAGGCCATCGAGAAAACTCAAATTGGCATGCAAAACAGCCATAGGGCTGATGTGCATGCCTGAGTTTCCAAAGCTCGAAGCCTAAACCCTTGGGATGATTGTAGACAGTTTGAGTTTGTCAAATATTTTAAGTATTGATAGAGACAAATTTAACGTCAAGAGAAGGTAAACAATGTAATTTAGAGTTTCCAAAACTCAAAGCCTAGCACCCTAAGATGATTGAAGCAAAGTGATTGATTCTATTAAAGAGTCTAAATATTTTCAGAACCCAAGTTAACATCAAGCCAAGGTAAAAAGCATAAGTGTCAACAATCTAATTTTTGGGCACACCATATAGAAGTCCCCTCAAAATTAATATAGGCAACCCATAGGGAGGGAAACAAAGTAGAGCCACAAGGGAAAGGAATATGTCCCAAGTAACAAACAAGTTGTCTATTATTGAACACACACTACCATAGACATTGAGGAGGACATACCTTCTATCCCAACAAAGGATTTGGGAGAATACCATGGGGAACTCATGACAAGAATAATAAGCTTAGAATAAAGGACCCCATTGTCCAATTGGCATGCACAACAACCCTGTGGCTGCTGTGCACATGAGGTTATACCCTACTAACTCCACATTCCTCTTTAGCAATTACAATTTTAGCTACATATTGTGTATGTTTTTCATCTATCCTCAACTCCCATGATGCCATCCTATAACCCTTACTCTTATTTTCCTGTCCTTCCCATTAGGAACCCGGGAAAGCCAAAATATATTTATTTTGCATTCTCTAGTTTTCTAAGTTAGTAGAACTACGCCTACACACAACCTTCAGGATTCACAAAGAAGGAATTCTATGTGAAATGTTAGGGGAGGATTCAATAGGAGTGATCCTACAAATACATATAGGATATACAACAACCCTAAGGTGGTTGCGGTCTACCAACAACCCAATTAGATAGTTTATTTTGATAAACTACAAGAATATGATGATAGGATAGCTCTTGAATTTGAATATAATTTTCAAAATATCAAAGGTCAAGAATACATCATAGCAGTGAGAGGATTGGTAATGTAGGTGAATGAATCCATCACAATAAAATTTTAAGGACTTCCCATGGGTTTACCTTAGGATAAATATGAAAGGAAGCTTGCAATCGATGCTAATAAACTATCTTTCCTAAGTTATGTAGAACCTACGTGAAACAAGAATGGGGTCAAAAGTGATACTCTTCCAAACCCATGGGATCAAGTAGCCTACCACATACTAAAGTATATCACTTATGAGGGAAGTTTGAGTATACTATATACATACCATTTTAGGTTCTTGCATTAGCTCAAGAAATTGTTTCACCATAGACTTGACAAAAAATTGAGAATTCCTTATTTCCTACTATAGCCTTTAAGAGAAATGAGTTCAAAGGTTAAGAAAGGGAAAGAGGAGGCCTTGGCCTACAATGGCCTCATAAAATTTATAGTACATGATGTTATGGAAAGATAAGTTGTTAGAGTACCTTGGGAATAATTTGTGACCATGGACAGACAGAAATTTCTGGCCTCCCAACAATCTATCTAGGAACCCAATCAAGAAAGAGACACGAGGAAGAAAAAATTTGGGAAGGGTCTCAAAAAGAAAAAAATATCAGAAAAATATTAGGGTGCAATATTTAGACAAACAAATAGCTTCCACATTAATTAAAGTTGACACCCTGTGTCGGATTTTCATTGTGCCTCACTGAGTTAAACCCTATTTCCAGAGATCCTTTAACAAACACTTTTTTGGGTGATGAAATCACAAGAGAGGGGTCCCCCTAGATGGAATACGATGCCAGGAGTCTGAAAAAAGTGGTGTTTAATTGATTTGATGCATGGTTTGGGTGCTATGGCGAGTTTCAACTCACCTCCTAAAGACATTCAGTGACACAATGAAAATTTATTCAAGGGGCACAAGATCACAACTGAGCGACATCATTGAGTTCCGTAAGCTATGAAAGGTGTGTATGGCCAACACCCACATGACCATGGTGCCCACAATCGCCCGACATAATGTATTTGAAAGTTGACGCCTGTGTCAGATTTGCATTGTGCCTCACTAAGCTAAACCCTAGTTCTGAAGATCCTCTAACAAACACTTTTCTAGGAGAAAAAATCACTGCAAAGGGGTCCCCCTAGCAAGAATATGGTGGCAGGAGTCCAACAGAACTGGCGTTTCATCGATCCAAGGCACAGATTGGTTGCTATGGTGAGCTGCAAGTTGCTTACTGAAGTCATTCAGGGACATAATGACAATTTGGTCCAGGGGAACAAAATCACAACCAAGCGACGTAACTGAGTTTCGTAAGCTCCAAAAGGTGTGTATGACCAATGCCCATATGACCACAGTGCCCACAATTTCCCAACACATGGGATTTGAAAGTTTACCCCCTGTGTTGGATTTACATTGTGCCTCACTGAGATAAACCCTAGTTCAATACATCCTCTAACAAGAAATTTTTTGGGCAACAGAATCAGAGGAGAGGGGTCCCCCTAGCTGGAATATGGTGCCAGGAGTCGAACAGAACTAACGTTTCATCGATCTGATGCACGGTTTGGGTGTTATGGTAGGTTGAAACTCACCTCCTGAAGTCATCCAAGGACACAATGAAAATTTGGTGTAGGGGCACAAAATCACAATCGGATGACATAACTGAGTTTCGTAAGCTTCAGAAGGTTTGTAGGACCAATGCCCAAACGAACACGATGCCCAAAATCGCCCGACATAGGGGCTTTGAAAGTTGACCCCCTGTGTCAGATTTGCATTGTGCCTCACTGAGTTAAACCCTAGTTCCAGATATCCTCTAAAAAATACTTTTTTG
>JZKD02S1972013.1:278669-305755 GCA_000966675.3 Picea glauca
ACCCCCCCTCCAAAATTAGCTAACCCTCTCCCATTACCGCTCACCTTTCCTGCCTTTACTCCTCCTGTCCCTTCATGACACTTGTCCCATCCATTAGACATTACACTTCCCTAATTACCATTAGCATTCCCTTAATGGTACCACACCCCTAACGGATACCCCTGCAAACTATAAAAACTCAACATTTCCCCCCCATTACACCATTTTGCTGCATGTGATTAAGTTAAAGACTAAACAAGTCGATCAAATATCAACTATCAAAATGAAATCACGATCACCTGTTATCAACTGTCACCATTTTCCCAGTAATTACAACACTGTTAACCTATCCTACTGTTAATTTTATATAATGGATCCTAAAGGAAATATTGTTGACATCTATGAAAACCCAATGGTTCCCCTTCCAATTGACCTTGACCACATCCCACTAGCAGGAAAAGATTACAAAGTTGCAGAGCCTAAGTGTGAATACAATTTATTCGAATTACATTGTTGGCTAAAAGATAATTTTCTTGACTAGAGTGATGAAATTGGACTCTGGGAATCAAATTTACCCCTCTACATGTTTCCTCAAACCTACCACTTTCCTGAATTCATCCTAAAATGCCAAGCCAAAGAGCTATTGTATCCCACAATGGTGAAGTTTTGTTTACAATTACCCCTGATACTATTAACCAAATGTTGCAGATCCCTCAGAATGAATCCACCACCCCTTTCTCTATTGAATCCCTCAATGAATTATATCATAAATTAACATTTCCCCAAAGAGGCTGAATTTTTAAAAATTTTCTCCATGAAGATGCCCAACTGCCTAAAAATAATCCACCATACTCCTCTTCTATTTTTCCAGAGAAAGCTAATCAGATTGTCTCCATGGTCTCATGTCTATTAGGATACTATTCCGATGAATGGGTAGATGAACCTATTTTAGGTCTTTTGTCCATTTTCTCTACAGAAAAAAAGGTTTCTATGAATTTTAATTTCAGTCAATTCTTGGATGACAACATTCATGAACAATTCCTTAAGTTTCAAACTAAATGAATGTTCAAGTATGATTCCATTTTGGTTTATATGTTCATATTCTATCAAGCAGACAGGTTTCCATTTTCACTCTAGTAGCTGAATGAACAAGGAAGCCCACCCTCAATCATCTTTTGGACTTCATTGGTGAGAAATAACTCAGTGGAGTATAGTTTAAAAGATTTTATTGATCAATTCATTTATCCAACTACTTGTTTACTGAGAAGTAGTACAAAACCCAGGGTTAGTGAGGAAATTCAAAAGGTTTTACATCTAAATGAGCAGGCCAAGATAGGTGACTGGTATTTATACCAGAATTACATAGAAATAAGGGTGTATGGATGTGAGCTGCCACTATACAGGTTTCCTAAATACTTCTCAATGAGGATTTTTGCATTGGAATACATAAGATAGATGATTAATTCAGATGAAATCCACTTTGTAGCAGACAATAATAAATCTCAGTTCATAATTAAAACTCAGATAGGATCGTTTATTTGCAACAACAAAGAAGCAGGTGAAGAAGCAAACATCCTCTTAAAACAGATGAAGTTTCCTCTAATCTTTACTTGGTCATACGACCCATTCGAAAGTATTTCTGAGTTAAGGATAAAACATAAGACCACTCCCTATCTGCATACACAAAGGCTAGAGATTGAAAAATACATGAACCAGGTTGAGTGGGAAGAGAACACTTTGCAAGAAGTAGAAGAGTAACTTATGTCTATGACCACTTCACAGACCATCACACCTAAGAGACAAGAAGAGAAAATTTCAAGGAATGAAGACTCTCCTTCAGTCACAAAGGTCTCAGCATATGAATTTCAAATCTATAGGAAGAAGAGTAAAATCAATCCTGAAGAAGGTTTTCTTAAAGAGGGAGAAGTGCAACCTATAATAGTCTTAAGAGGACCACATTCTTCGGCACATTCAGCCAGTCTGTTTAAAAAATCTCCATCATTATTGTCTTCATAAAGAAATCCAGACACAACTCTAATATCTGAATTAATCCACGGAGAAAAAGAGTCAAGTATTTTTTGTAAGTATAAGGATATTAAGCAAATGAATGAAATTCTCAAAAGAAACACTTATACTCAATTTTGGAAACAAACTTCTACTTCTCAGCACACACTTTTGTCATCTTTTGACAGAGAGAAGGGAAGAATGCAAATGGAATTCTTACATGCACAGGTCCCCTATGTAGAAATTTTAACACAAATTATGTGTTTCCTGTATTCTCCTGATCTAACAATTATATGCCACTATTAAATACATAATCTCTTCTACAAATATTCTTGTAGAATTTAAAACACGATCGTCAATTGCAATATCAATAAGAAAGATCAATCGCACATAACATAAATGTTTTACTGGGAAAGCATAAAGCTAAAAACCCCACTTTCATATATTATGTATATCATGGATCATGAAACAATCTCATACAAAACTCTAATCCAATATCTCTCATTACAATACAATCGTCTCACACTATCATACAAAAATCAACAAATTCATGTGCCAATTCTCTGCCTCCAGACTGCCTGCCTCCTCTGTGCAATCCTTGCTAATGGAAAATCTTGCAATGAATTCAACTCCTCTTGCCTAGGCTGTGCATTCCTCATTGGCACATCCAATGTGTGTGTGTTTGCATGATTTCACCCACTAAATTCACAACTGATAGTTACACTGTCCCTTTCACCTGTTATCTCAATTGGGTCTCCACTGGATCTGACATGCATGTAGTTAACAATGGTAAATCTTCAATTGCATGTGAGACCACTGATTGTGAATTAATTAATAATTAATTCAATGATCTCTCACTAGTGTAAGTTCAGTTACAACTAGTACAACTGAGCTTAACTCACTTAACTGAGTTAAACTACTTTACAACTCACATAACTACACATCCAACTCTGTTACAACTTTGAATCACTCAGTTACAACTAATTCGACTTACATGTCCCACCAACCAACTTTTGAACTCGAATTTCCTATAGCTAACTGATTTGCAATTTCAGTTAACTATTTCCAAGTGCTCATTGAGAATAGATTAATATTTATTGTCCAACTATTATTAAGGGATAATAATAGTCGACATACATCTATAAATAGAATTTTCTCACCATCTATAAATAGACATCATCTATAAATAGAATTTTCTCATCATCTAAAAATAGACTTCCACCTAAAAATAGCCTGAGGCTCCATCCTAGTGTAGGTGCAAAATTTCACTAGGATCTTCTTGTTGAATCTCAACACTCCCTCTAAACAAGAAAGGGATTATCCTTCACCCTGATTCTATCTTTATGGTATTCAAATTTGCTCTTGGTGAGTGACTTCATCAGAATGTCTGCATCCTGGTCTTCTGTAGGAATGTACTAAAGAAACATGATCTTCCGCTACACACAATCTATGATATGATGATACTAGATATCTATATGCTTATATCTATCATGAAACACCTGATTAATCGAGAGTTTAATGCAACTATGATTATCACAATGAATCACTATCGGATCTAAATGAGAACCAAACAAGCCAACCAAGATATTTCTCATCTAGATAGCCTCATATGAAGCTTGACTCACTGCCATGTATTCTTCTTCCGATGAACTGAGTGCAATGGATATTTTCTTCCTACTTTACTAACAAACAACTGTAGATCTGATACTAAAGATCCCCCCTGATGTGCTCTTTTTGTCCGTTGGGCTGCTTGCCCAATCTGCATCCATGAAGCCATGCAACTTCACCTCATTCATCTGTCTGTACCATAATACATACTTAGATGTGCCCCTCGGGTATCTTAGGACATGCTTACCCACCTTCCAAAATAGCTTGGTAGGCTTAACCATCACTTGAATCAGTTGGTTAACCGCATAGCAAATGTCTGGTCTCGTATTCACTAAATACATTAGAGAACCCACTAACTGTCGATAGACAGTAGCATCCACTACCTCTCCAGAAGTAGCATCCTCTTTCCTCCAGTTTCTTGGAAGAGGAGTATTCATGGGTTTGCAACCCTGCATGTGAAACTTACCGAGTATCTCCCTTGCATACTTTCCTTGAGACACAAAAAGTTCACCATCTTGCTGCCATATTTCCAATCCAAGGAAATAATGAAGGAGGCCCATATCCTTCATCTCAAACTCCTTTCCAAGGTCCTCCTTTCATGAGTGTATCAACTTCTCATCACCAGTCAGTATTAAATCATCAACATAAATAACAATGATTTAAATTTTACCCTCCACCACTGATTTGTTGACCAGTCTTGGGACAATTTCCCATGCACTGTTTTTGACAATGGAGTCATACTCCTCCATAATTGCATCAACCCAATTGGGATCCTGGACTACTTTCTGAAAGAAAGATGGTCCAGTCACAATACATTTTCCCATGAGAGACATGTATCCATTAAATCGATCAAGAGACTTTCTCTGTCTGCGCTATGAAGTAGGGGCTCCTACATTCTATGCATCATCTAGTCTCAATCTATCAGCTTCCATGGTGCACTTTCTGCCATTTCTGATGGATGGATCTGCATGAGTGTCTTCCTCCACTCCATGAACCTCCTCATGTGGCTGATCCACATCTTGAGACTCATATTTGGGAAACAACAGTTCCTCCTCCACATGCAAGTCTAGCTCCCTATCAAGCAACAACCGCATGGCTTTCCCCTCATCGAATATTATATCCCATCACATAACAGTCATCTTACTGTTAGGAAAATACACATGATAATTATGGGGTGTTTCTATGTACCCCACAAATATCCCAACTTCAACAGTCAACTCCAGCTTCTTCCTGGCATTCTTGGTCACATGCACATAAAAAGATGAGCCAAAAATCTTAAAATGAGAAACATTAGGTTACTTTCTAGTGAAATCTTCTTCAGGTGTACTCATGCCAAGTAATCTATGAGGACAACGATTTTTCACATAAACTGTAGTATTTCATGCTTCTGCCCATAAATGCATTGGTAGGCCCTGATCATGCAACATCACTCATGCTGCACCCACGATCGTTCTGTTCTTCCTCTCTCCAACCCAATTTTTCCATGGGTTATGAGGTGCTATGAGTTCTCTTTGAATTTCTTCTTTGCTGCAGAAGTCTTTGAATTCGTTAGATATGTATTCTCCACCATTATCGCTCCTCAAAGCCTTCACTTGCTTCCCCGACTCTTTCTCCACCAATTCTTTAAACTCACTGAACTTTTAGAATGTTTGATCCTTCTTCTGCATGAAGAAGATCCATCATTTACGAGAAAAGTCATCAACAAAAATAACATAATTCTTATTTTTTATTGTTGAAGCAACCGAGAATAGTCCACACACGTCTGTGTGAATTCTCTCCAGGATCACCGAAGCACAGTTCTCCTTTTCATGAAAGGTGGACTTTACATACTTCCCCATGGTGCAACCCTGGCACTAATCTAACTGAGCAAGTGTTCCCATTGGAAGTCCAATAGATATTTTTTGCATGATCTTCAAGGATCCATGATGAAGATGGCCCAATCGCCTATGCCATAATTCACCCTCATCCCGGCTCACCACTTTTTCTGCCTTGCCCATCATGGCAGCATGACCATATATCTCTATATTGTAGATATTCTTAATTCGAATCCCTATCTTCTTGACTTGACCCATTGTTTAATGTCACAGGAAATCCTTTCCATCGCTGAAAACAACATCATATCCTCTATCCTCCAACATTGCGACTGAGACCAGGTTTTTATTCACACCTGGAAAATGCATAACATTTTTCAATTGAAATGGTTTACCTAACTCCCTCTGAAAGGTAATGGTACCAATGCCAGTCTCACTATATCATCCATCATCTCCTATCTCTATATGCATTTTGAGATCTCTCTCCTCCAAGTCATTGAAAAACTCATCACCCGTCATGTGGAAGGAAGTGCCACTATCCAAATACCACACCGATCCTAATGCACTTGAATCCATGCATGCGATCAAGGACAAGTCAAGTTCAAATTGCGAGGCAAGGGTCTCACCAGCTATATCTCTATCAGCCTTCTTGTTCTTCTTCTTCTGCGGACAGTTAGTACTGAGACGCCCATGTTTGTGACAGTAACAACACTTCACTTTGGACAAATCTAGCTTTTTTCCTTTAGACTCGGATTTTGAATGGATTTTCTTCCCCTTCCCTTTCCTTGCCTTGGAATCCAAATCAAAATCCTCTTCATCATCATGCTTTAATGAAGATCCATCTCTGGTGTTCCGCCTGAACTCCTTCTGCTCCAAATCTGACCATAGTCGTTCCCAATTTGGCAATTTTTCCCTTCCATTGACATAGTCTTGATAACTGTGCCAACTCCTGGGAAGTCCTAGGAGAGACAAGCTCACCAAATCATCATTAACTACTCTTATTCCCACACTCCCCAGCTCATCCCGACATTGGACAAAATTCGTGAGATATTTTGGAATGGAGTCTCCCTTCTCCATCTTGATCTTCCTGAGTTTATCTTTGAGCACCAATTTCCTATGGTCGTTGCTGTTTTGGAATAGATCCATCAAAGCCTTCCACATTGCATATGGTGTGGATTTCCCATGGAGGCTTGAGACAATGTGATCTCATACTCCCTCCAACAAGATCCTCCTCTTCTTTGCCACTTTCTTTTGCCATGCATCAAGATTTGCAGTGTCTGCAGCATCTGGCTTAGGAACATCTTTGTCAGTGAATTCCTTCAAGCCATTGTCTTTGAGTTCTGCCTCCATCCTATCCTTCCAAGCAATTTAGTTTGATATTCCCTCGAGTGCATACTATAACCTAAAGCCATTGAAAGCCATTTCGATCTTGAATCAACTGTAGCACCAAGAAAGTCTTTTTGCAAATTCGAATTCTATCCAGTCACAAACTCAACTTCTGCTTCACGTCTACAATTTCCTACGCTCTGATACCATGTAGAAATTTTAATACAAATTATGTATTTCCTGGATTCTCCTGATCTAACAATTATATGGCACTGTTAAATACATAATCACTTCTACAAATATTCTTGCGGAATTTTAAACATGATCGACAATTGCAATATCAAGAAGAAAGAACAATCGCACATAACACAGATGTTTTACTGGGAAAGCATAAAGCTAAAAACCTGACTATCATATATTATGTATATCATAGATCATGAAACAATATCATACAAAACTCTAATCCAAGAGCTCTCAGTGCAATACAATCGTCTCACACTGTCATACAAAAATCAACAAATTCATGTGCCAATTCCTTGCCTCCAGACAACCTGCCTCCTCCGTGCAATCCCTGCTAATGGAAAACCCTACAATGAATTCGAATCCTCTTGCCTAGGTTGCGAATTCCTCATTGGCACATCCAATGTGTGTGTGGTTGCATGATTGCACCCACTAAAGTCACAAATAATAGTCACACTATCCCTTTCACCTGTTATCTCAACTGGGTATCCACCGGATCTAACATGCATGTAGTTAACAGTGGTAAATCTTTAGTTGCATGTGAGACCACTAATTGTGAATTAATTAATAATTAATTCATTGATCTCTCACTAGTGTAATTTCAGTTACAACTAGTACAACTGAGCTTAACTCACTTAACTAAGTTAAACTACTTTACAACTCACATAACTACACATCCAACTCTGTTACAACTTCGAATCACTCAGTTACAACTACTTCGACTTGCATGTCCCACCAACCAACTTTTGAACTTGAATTTCGTATAGCTAACTGATTTGCAATTTCAGTTAACTATTTCCAAGTGCTCTTTGAGAATAGATTAATATTTATTGTCCAACTGTTATTAAGGGATAATAATCGTTGACATACATCTATAAATAGAATTTGCTCATCATCTAAAAATAGACTTCCACCTAAAAATAGCCTGAGGCTCCATCCTAGTGTAGGTACATAATTCTCACTAGGATCTTATTGTTGAATCTCAACACCCTATCCAAAGACAACAACTAATTACAAGAAGACTTCATTTGAATTTGATATAGAGGATATCTATCGTATTGATCAGATGGATATGCACAGACAATCAAGGGAGATGATTTATTCAACACTGACAAACGCTGCAATAACAACTTCCAAATTACATGTATCACTGACCAATATCCAATCTCAATTGAAGATTGAAAAGATATCTTCTTTGGCCAAGGATAATAAAATAAAATCATTAGAAGAATTAGTACTCAAGATTGGATATGACCCAGCTAATGTCAAAGAAAAAAAAAATTGATTAAGAAGAAGAATGATGACATAGCAGCACTCAGGAAACAGTTAAAATTACCAGAAATAGAGGATTCACAGACTAAAGAGGTGGTTGAGAAAGATTGTGAAAAAGAAGAAATTCTCAAGTTGATTATGGAGCAAAATGAACAGATTAGGGAAATGGAAAAAGAGATGGATAAGCTGATCAAGGAAAAAGAGAAGAATGCATAATTCCACTAGATGTAGTGCCTCTTACATAGATAATAACATCAAAAGTTTCTACATCAACATAAACCCCAACACAAACTTCAGATGCCTCATATAAATTGGTGAAAGCTATGGAGGACATGTCCATACAAGGAGTAGAAATAAAAAGGTTACAGGAGCAAGTAAAGTCATTACAAGAACATAAAACAAGGATCGTGACTTCTCATCAGGTTGAAGTACAAAAATCTTAGAGGCTTAGTAAACAACGACAAAAGTTAGGAAAAGATAAAACCATGGATAATACATTAGCCCAAGATAAGGAAAATATATGGATAGACATCAATAAATCCATGATAGAGATTTGGCCCTCTATACAAATTATCTTTGAGCAACATGAGTTAATTCAGAAAGCTAGACGAGCCATTGAAAGAATTAAGGAAGAATTGGGAGAAAAGCTAATAGAAGCCACATATCTCATCAAGTTTCTAAATTCTAAAAAAAACAAGAGTTAGAGGAGCTATATATAGAGGACAAAACTAAAACTATCCTGGAAATAAAAAAGGTTCTAACTAAGAAAAGCCGCATGTTGCAGTTGGAAGAAAAATGTCAGGTTATGGAAACAGGTGTGCAGAGGTTCTTCAACAAATTTGAGGTTCTAAACAAGAAAGGGCTACCTGTTTATTAGTGATAAATGACAAGTTAATTACCTTGTTTGATTATAACCAGAAGTTAACAACAGTGGAAAAGGATAATTCAAAATTCGCAAGAATACAAGGAATCATCATTGGGAAAACATTCCTAGAAACATTGGAGTTTGACTTGAACATTCAACACGAGATCAATCACATTTTCATCACCAAGCCTACTTTTTCCAAATACACAGAGGTGGATGAAATTTACAAGAAATTACTCAAATTGTCAATGCCATGTGAAAACAAGTGGGACATATTGTGCGAGTTACTTGAGTAAAGATGTGTTCTACTTTTCAGCAACAAGGACCAACAATGCATTAGGAATCAAAGGACATATCATGAACAACTTCCATCAAAATAGTGCCAGAAATCCGGGTAGATATAAACAGTCCTATATTTTTTTGATTAGATATAGATTTAGTTTAGATATTCCTAAAATATATCCTAATCAGTTATGAAAGGATATTTGTAAATAAATTTATAAATACTTCTCATTTCGAAGTATGAGGGGTTGAGTTTTTCATCCAAGAAGGCTATTGTACGATTCAAGTGAATTGATCAGTAATAAAGAAGGATCTTTCACAGGATTCTTGTGTCAAACTGTTGGTGAAGTGAATTTATCTATGTTTATGTTTTACTTTCTTTGTTTATCATTCTTATGTGTTTCTAATCTAAATTATTCAAGAGAAGGTTGAAGAAAAGAATTTATATTAATATACTCTGCTTCTGTCTTTGGAAACTTTATATGTTTTCAACTGAAATTAAGTAAATGAATTCTTAATTTCTCTTTTACTGAATGAAATTTATTTCACTTCTTCCTATTCACTTCACCGAAATTTACAATATCCAATTAGTTTAACTACCTTTCCCTGTGAATAAAATTTATAAAAACTGAAACAAATCCCTATTTTAAGAGATAGACTCAATAGACCAATGGTAATTTAAGCACTTAATAAACCAAACAATTCAAATAAAATAAACAAACCCTGAACTACCATAACTATCCTAATATTGTAATCCAAACAAATCTAAATCTTACAGAGAGATCCCTCTCTGAAGTTGGCAGGGATAGATCCTAGCTTCCAAAGTGGTTTTGTGGTTACCTCTGTCATTTCTTCTACAACCTCTATAAATAAAAGAGAGATAACACTCCGGAAGGTGTGTATGACCAACGCCCACATGAACATGATGCCCACAATTTCCTGACATAGGGGCTTTGAAAGTTGACCCCATGTGTTGTATTTTCATTATGCCTCATTGAGCTAAGCCCTAGTTCTGGATATCCTCTAAAAAACACTTTTCTGGGAGACAAAATCATAGGAGAGGGGCCCCCCTGGCTGGAATCTGGTGCGAGGAGTCCAATAGAACTAGCGTTTCATAAATCTGAGGCATAGTTTGGCTTCTATGGTGAGTTGCAACTCTCCTACTGAAGCCATTCAGGGACACAATGAAAATTTGGTATAGGGGCACAAAATCATGATCGGGTGACATAACTAAGTTTCGTAAGCTCTGGAAGGTGTGTATGACCAAAAACCACATGACCACCGAGCCCGCAATCGCACAACACAGGGGATTTGAAAGTTGACCACCTGTGTCGGATTTACATTGTGCCTCACTGAGATAAACCCTAGTTCTGGAGATCCTCTAACAAGCAATTTTCTGGGCGACGAAATTAGAGGAGAGGGGTCCCCCTAGTTGGAATTGGGTGCTAGGATTCCAACATGAATGACGTTTCATCAATCTGAGGCATGATTTGGGTGCTATGGTGAGTCACAACTCGCCTCCTGAAGTCATTCAATGACACAAAGACAATTTGGTCCGGGGGCACAAAATCACAACCAGGCGACGTAACTGAGTTTTGTATGCTCTGAAAGGTGTTTTTGACCAATGCCCACAAGACCACAGTGCCCACAATCGCCTAACATAGGGGCTTTGAAAGTTGACACCCTGTGCTAGATTTGCATTGTGCCTCACTGAACTAAACCCTAGTTTCGAAGATCCTCTAACAAACACTTTTCTGGGTGATGGAATCACATGAGAGGAGTCCCCCTAGCTGGAATACGATGCCAGGAGTCCAACAAAACTAGTGTTTCGTCGATCTGATGCATGGTTTGGGTGCTATGGATATTTGCAACTCTCCTACTGAAACAATCCAGGGACATGATTAAAATTTGGTCCGGGGGCACAAAATCAGAACCGAGTGACGTAACTGAGTTTCGTAAGCTCCAGAAGGTGTGTATGACCAATGCCCACATGACCACGGTACCCACAATCGCCTGACATAGGGGTTTTGAAGGATGACCCCATGTGTCAGATTTACATTGTGCCTCATTAAGCTAAACCCTAGTTTTGGATGTCCTCTAACAAACACTTTTATGGGCAACAAAATTAGAGGAGAGGGGTCACCCTAGCTAGAATCTGGTGCCAGGATTCCAATAGAACTGGTGTTTCTTTGATCCAAGGCACGGTTTGGTTGCTATGGAAAGTTGCAACTCACCTACTAAAGTCATCCAGGGACACAATGACAATTTGTTCTGGGGGCACAAAATCACAACTGACCGACGTAGTCGAGTTTTGTAAGCTCCATAAGGTGTGTATGACCAACGCCCACATGACCATGGTGCCCACAATTTCCCGACACATGGGTTTTGAAAGTTTACCCCCTATGCCGGATTTACATTGTGCCTCACTGAGCTAAACCCTAGTCCTGAAGATCCTCTAACAATCACTTTTTTGGGTGACGAAATCAAAGGAGAGGGGTCCCCCTAGTTGGAATCTGGTGCCAGGAGTCCCAAAAAAATGGCGTTTCGTTCATCCGAGGAACAATGTAATTGGAAACATGCCTCATTTTATATGAGTAGAAGGGGGTTACAATCATGATGAGGTACATGATAATGATGATGATGAATATGATTTTTCTAAGACATGAGAAATATAATCCTAACAACAAGTCTTTCCCATGATCCAAACCATGGGTTTCAAGGACATCAAAGATATGGGAAAATATGAACAAGGCCCATATGAGCTACCAATTATTGATAAAAGACTTAAAGGCCTATGGATGAGATCCACTCTAAAATACACCATTTTCTTAAAATGGAGAGATACATTCTATCTTTACCCCACCAACAAATAAGAAGGATTAATGTGATAATATGATATGGGATTTGAGTTAGAGGACTCTAGTCCTTGTTAATATCAATCCATTCCAACCCCATTAGGAGAAATATGCTCATGAAGGGAAACAACGGTCAATGAAAACATTTATTTTATTTGACCATGCAATTCTTCTAAAACTCTATTAAGAGAAAGAGAGAAAAGGGGCCAATTTTTTTTGTATAGTTTCACTATAGACTTCTGACTCAAGCTACACATAAATAAACAACTTAACACAAGAAATGCAAATTGACATATTAACATAACAATATCCAACTAAGTTATTGAAAGTCAACTAATGATACCTCATTCTCCATCCAGATAAAAAAATCAGACCACTTTTTTTCTTGTATCATCTCGAATTAGTATTGTGATGGATAATGGCCATATTCTTGCTCCTATCAAAACATGGAAGATGAACTAGTTAAATTAATTGATATGCAATCATTTACTTTTTTGTACAAAATCTAGAAAAACTATCATTTCAGATATTCCTAGAACTTACAAACTTGCATATTGAGGCTTCTAATCCTATTTGACCACTATGATGTGTGAAACAAAATTTGGCAAGCCTAGCCTTCGAGGCCTTGTCCTAAAACATACACTAATTCAATTTATATTATGCACCAATAAAATATAAAAATCGTTTAATGAATTTGAAATAATCTAGTGTCGAAAAATCAAATACATGTATGCTCTCCTCACCAAACTTCCTCCATGCATCCTCTCTATCATACGATTTCACGATATCTTTCTATACTTTCACACTTACATCAATTTTCCTTCTTTTGTTCCTTAGCTCGGGAGGAATTCCTTTTATCTTTTTCTTTTGGTTGCAATGACATCTCTCGCAATTTTGAGTCATTTTTTTCTTTATCTGCTTTACTGACCAACATGTCCCAAATTCAGTTTCCATGTCATTGATGACATATTTTTGAAGGTGCAAGGGTATATTTGAGAATGGAAGATGTAGTTTCTCTTTGAAGTGTTGAAGACATGATTCCTTCAACCTATGCATGAACACTTTCTCATCATCTTTCATTCTGATATTCCTGGAAACAACATCATATTCTACCTTGGTTTCGTATGTACCAATGCAAGATGCATAACATGTACTAGTGGTGGAAGAAATTTGTGACCCGGGAGTGGCTGGTACATTGGATGTCTCTACTCCCTATTCCACATTCTTATAGGTTATTGAGATTGAATTTCTCCTTGATATTTTTCACGATCTAGGAATTGATGGGGAATCAATCGATTCTCTTTGAGAGGGTTGGTTTGGTTGGACTGTTTCAGTGCCTTTAATAGATCATTCTTCCACATATTTGGAAAGCATGGACAAGTCCATACCTTCTAGTTTCTTCACTACTTCTACCCCCAATATAGTGTTGGAATATCTTTCAGGAAAAGAATGTGCTTGTCATTGATGGCAAGAACAACAACAACGATACTCAGAAAATTGATGGCAAGAACTACAGCAAGGAGAACAAAAACTAGGACACTCAAAGGTGTGCAGAGGAGGAGATTAGATCTCAACTGTCAGATTGAAGCGCGAAGGACCAACAACTGTTAGATCCAATGGAGCTGCAAGGAGGATAAGACCAGGAGTCAGTTGACACTCCAAAGTTGTGAAGGAATCCTGGCCATTGGAGCCAGAGGACACATCGCGAGCGATTAGCATTTCACTGACTCTTAAACTAGAGAAGTCAAAGGTGAGTGTTGCAGGAGCTCACGAAGGCTGAGTTTTTGAAGAGGAGATCTCAACTGTTGGTTCAAGGACTAATCTGGGCCGTCAGATCTAGGAGAAGAACATGATACACGTGAGGACCACGTCAGCAAGGAAACATAGCAAGAGATCAACGTTTCGCTGATTCACAAATCACAAAATCCAGAGAAAGGAATGAATGCATGAGACAAGAACTCGCGAAGTCCCGAAGTGCGAAGAAGTGATATCAACTGTTGAGTCACAGGAAATATCAAACCGTTGATATGAGGTGATTGAATTCATGAGTACAAAAGTCGAAGAAAGGAGGTTCTCTAACCTTTGAAGTTGCAAAATGCGAAATCATGATTTGATCGCAGTAGTCCATCAGAGGGAGAGACCTCGACCGTTGATCTGATATGAAGCCATTTCGGGGTTTCGTGTATCAAAAGTTTGGAGGAAACTCATAGCAGGAAATTGCAAAATGTGAAATCACGATTTGATCGCAGTCGTTCATCAGAGGGAGAGACCTCGATTGTTGATCTGATATGAAGCCATTTCGGGGTTTCGTGTATCGGGAGTTTAGAGGCAACTCACAACAGAAGATCACAAAACGTGAAATGCAAAATGACTTTTATTTGGCATATGGTCACAACGAGTGGGCATGTGGGGAGAAACAGGCCCGGTACTAGTTCTCTCAGGTAAAGTTTGAGAGGAAAATATTTGATAGATAAACAAGTCTCTGAGTATTTAATCCAATGGTGCTGATTATTTTAGCTCTTTGATCGAAGGGTTACTGTTGCACTTTAGGGATTATTGATCAATTACGATTTAGATAGCAGAACTGAATCATATTTCTTGGATGATTGGAGATTTGGTTGCTAGGCAGTTTCTCTTGGAGAGGTGAGGTGCAACAAAATTGTTAATATTGTATAAAAGAAAAAGGTCAGGACTAAGTTAGGTTGGTTGTTCTCACGAGAATAATGAGTTGAACTGGGAGAAAGGAAAATCACAGTATGCACAGTGTGAGATCAAACTCAGAGATGAGAAACAAAAGCTTAACAGAACAGAAAAGGTGAAGAGAGCATAATGTACACATACTAAAGAGAATGAGAGGAACAAAAAAAGAATAGATAGAAAGAGATAGTAAGTCAAGCCAAGTATGAACAGAACAAAATAATAGTGAAGCAGAGAAGAATTGCAGAACAAAGAAGAATTAGTAAGAATTGATATATCTGTATTGTTGGTTAATCAATCATTTATTTATAGTAAGGGAGGTAGGGAGGTTCTAGGGAGGACTGTATCCCTATGTTATTCAAGTTGGTTCTTGAATACTGGAAGTTTTAGCTTTCATCTAGTTGTGGCTAGAAAACAAGGAGGCAGGGTGGTGCTAGGGAAAACACAGAGTTTTCTGTATGCAAGTTGATGCCTGTATAAGTGGAAGTAGGTTCTTCCATCCAATTGGTGTTGGAACACTCATGGAGTTGGTGCTTCCTTCTAGTGGGTTCTAGAGAAACTAGAGAGTTGGTGCTCTCAGAAAGTTTCATCTTGTAAAAAAGAGGTGGTAGCCTCATTTTGAGTTGGTGCTCAAAGATAGATGATGTACAGAACAAAAAAGACTGCTTATCATTAGAAGAAGAAGAGGTTTTATCCCTTTATGGGTTTCCTCATGAAAATGTATGTCTCTGTATATAATATGTGTGATTGATGTTTATTATTTTGTTTTTCATTAATCTGGAGAAGATTGAAAAAATGTTTTAATAGACATAAAATTGTGTAAGCATAGTAACAACTGATTCACCCCCCCTCTCAGTTGTCTTAGTAATTTCAACAATTGGTATCAAAGAAGGTTTCTTTTATTTAAAAGTATATATGTAAGATTAAACATGACAAGTCATGAAGGGACTTCAGCCAATAAGCCTCCTCTGTTCGATGGAACAAATATTTCCTTCTGGAAAGTTAGAATGAGAACATACATAATGGCCTTAGGTGTTGATGTTTGGGAATTAGTAGAAACTGGATATATAAAGCTTGTTGTGATAGCTTCTAAAGATGATAAGTTAGAATTTAGCTTCAATGCAAAGGCAATGAATGCTATCTTGAATGGACTTGTTGAAGATGAGTTTGTAAAGGTGATGCATCTTGAATCTACCAAAGCAATGTGGGATAAACTTATTAGCAATTATGAAGGAAATGAGAAAGTAGAAGATTCCAAACTTCAAGCATATAGATTGAAATTTGAACAACTAAAGATGAATCAGGATGAAACAATTAATAAGTATTTTTTAAGAGTTGAAGAGCTTGTGAATGCCATGAAGGGTCTTGGTGAGAAGATTGAAGATGTTTTTAGTTCAGAAGATTTTAATATCTCCACTTGATAGATTTAATCCAAAAGTTTCTGCAATAGAAGAATTAAATGATCTTAAAACTCTGTCTATTGATCAACTCCTAGGAACTCTAACTGTATATGAAATGAGAATTAGAAAAGATAAATCCATTACTAGAGAAGCATATTTTAAGGAAGAAAAGAATATTGATTCAGAATTAGATGATATTGAGGCAAAATTTGTGAGAAGATTAAAGAAAGGATCAAGAAAATATCAAGGCAAGCTGCCCTTCAAATGTTTTAACTGTGGTAAGATAGGGAATTTTTCATATACGTGTCCTCACAAGAAAAAATACCAAAACTCTGATGATGAAAATAAATACAAATTTAAGAAATATAGTAAAAATAAAAGTTTGTGTGCAAACAATGACAACTCCTCAGAAGACATAGATAGCGATTCATCCTGCGAAGACAAAGTGAATGATTTTATGCTTATGGGTATGGGAGATATTGATGATGAACAACCAAGAAGTGAAATGGATGGTGAAGAGGCTATGGTGGATATGGAAGGTGAATTAATCAGTGCTTTGGAATAAATTGACAGACTCAGATGTAAGAAGAGAAAACAAAAACAGTTGTTGATGCAATTTAAAATGAAAGGTAAAAAACCTGATGAAGACTTTTCCTTACTAAAAGTGGAGTTAGAAGAGGCAAAGAAAATAGAGGACATTCTGAAACAACATTTATCAGAGAAGAAAGTGAGATGTGAAGCCTTAGAAGAAGAGATAGTAAAAACCAGAAAAGAGATGGAGAAGTTTAAGGCATTGTATCACCAAAATCTGTTAAGTATTAAAGCCTTAGAAAGATTAAACTCCATCCTAAATCAACAAAGGAATCCAAAGTTGAAACATGGCCTGGGTTATGAAGAAGGATCAGGTAGTGATCATCCAAGTAACACATAATCCATCAAATTTTTCAAATCTACAATCATTGACAACAATCACTCTGCAGAAACATAGAAAGATAATTAGCCGCCAAGAAGGAATGAAATAAAAAGTACCATAACCGAATCCGTAGATCAAAGAAATAACAAAAAATATTCTAGTCAAAGAAATCATTAGCATGGAAGAAATGGACTTGCTCAAAGAAGACAACCATTTTCTAGGTACAAAGGATTTTTCTATGGATATTGGTTTTTATGTTCTAACTTTGGTCACAAAGCTGTAAATTGTTCTTTAAGATTTAGATATGAGAAATCAAGATACTCAAGGAATAATTATTTGCCACAACAAAGATTGAGACAACCAAGCATGAAACAACCACAGACTACAAATCATGTGATGGTTGGGAAAAAGATGTAGGTTAAGCATAAAAACAGTGATGCTCTGTTATTCAGTGAACCAGAATGTTACACCTGTCATAATTATGGACATAAAGCTGTAGACTGTCGCTTAAGAAACTATAAGCTAGATTTGAATCTTGCAGCTGAAAATTTCAAGGTTTAGAAGAAGAAAGAAGATGATCAGTGTGGATTAGTGTTATCAGTCCAAAGACAAAAGAATCCCTGGTTTATTGATAGTGGATGTTCTAAACATATGACTGGAGATAAAAGTAAGTTTCTAACTCTAGGTGAAAGAAAATAAGGGAATGTAACTTTTGGAAACGAGCACCAGGAAAAATAAAAGGTAAAGGAATGGTAAGTCTCAGTAATGGCAAAGGGACAGCTCAATATGTGTTGTTTGTAGATCATATGAAACATAATCTTCTTAGTGTCAGTCAAGTCTATGACCGAGGATGTGAAGTTTTTTTTACCTCTAAAGATTGTAGAATAAAATTTGTGAATTCAGGATAGTTGATTGCAAAAGGCATAAGAATAGAAAACAATGTCTATGTTTTAAAAGAAGAAAAAGAATAATGTCACTTAAGCAAGTATGATGAAAGTTGGCTATGGAATAGGAGACTTGGACACCTAAAGTTTGATCATATAATCAAACTTAGAACCAATGGGGCAGTAAAATATCTTCCAAAGATATCAAAGCCATATGATTCTATTTGTAAACCTTGCGAAATAAGAAAGCTTACTCGAACACAGTTTAAATCTAAGATTTTTCCTTCTACATAAAAACCTCTGCAGTTAGTTCATATGGATTTATGTGGACCATCAAGGAAGGAAGGTACAGGAAAAGAAAACTATTTCATGTTTATTATTGATGATTATTCTAGACTAACATGGGTTTCCTTTCTGAAGGAAAAGTATGAAGCATTCAAAAAATTCAAAGTGTTTAAGGCCCTGACTGCGAATCAAACAGGAAAAAGATTGAAGGCAGTAAGGTCAGGTAGAGGAGGAGAGTTTAGTTCATGGAATTTCAAATAGTTTTGTGATAAACATGGGATCAAAAGAGAGTATACTATTCCAAGGACTCCACAACAAAATGGAGTAGTTGAGAGGCATAATAGATCAGTTCAACAAATGGCAATATCAATGATGAATTAAAGGAATATTTCTCAGACATATTGGGTGGAAGCAATTCATACATTTGTACATATTCCTAACAAATCTCATCTTAGGCCACATAGTGACACAAATCTTTATGAACTATGGTTTGGAAGGCCTGCTTCAATCAAGCATTTTAAAGTCTTTGAGAGTAAGTGTTATATCAAGAATAATGATGAAAATATCGGTAAATATGATGTCAGGGATGATGAAGGTATCTTCTTAGGGTATGCTACAAACAATAAAGGATACATATGATATAATAAAAGGCTACATAAACTGGTTGATTGTATTGACATAAAAGTTGATGAAGAAATACCGGTAGGAGATGTAAGCAGTGTTGAATCAACCACATAAGATATAGTTGAAGTTGAATATGAAAAGGTCCAAGGATCAGAAAGAGAAGACTTAGAATCAGAAGAAGATAAAAATACTCAGGCAGAATCAACTAAGCAGACAGAAACAAAACCACCTCTTAGAACTGTTAGAAAGAATCATCATGAAAATCAGATAATTTGTGATATGAATAAAGGAGTTCAGACAAGAAGAAAATTGATTAAAGACTAAGAACAATCTCAGGTTGCTTTCCTATCTATGATTGAACCTAAATTTTTTTATGAAGCCAGTGAACATGATGATTGGTTAGAGCTATGAATGAAGAGCTTGATCAGATTGAGAAGAACAACACTTGGGAGCTTGTTCCTAGACCTAAAGATAAGAATGTAATACGCTCCAAATGGGTATTCAAGAATAAAATGAATGAAAAGGGACAAATTGTTAGGAATAAAGCCAGATTGGTCTGTAAAGGGTATCCACAAGTTGAAGGACATGATTTTGATGAAACCTTTTCACCAGTGGAAAGATTGGAAGCCATCAGAATATTTATTGCATATTCATTTCATAAGAACTTTAAAGTATATCAGATGGATGCTAAGTCAACATTTCTCAATGGAGATCTAGAAGAGGAATTTTATATGGAGCAACCTGAAGGATTTTCACTGACATATAATCCTGACTATGTTTACAGGCTGAAGAAGGCTTTATATGTACTGAAACAAGAACCACGATATTGGTATTATAGATTGGATAAAGTTTTACAAGAGAAAGGGTTCAATAAAGGTATTGTTGATAGAAATCTATATATTAAATATGAAGGTGATGATCTATTAGTTGTTTTGGTTTATGTAGATGACATTATTTTTGGCTGTACTAATGACTCTTCTATTCAGTGGTTTTCTAATTCTATGCAAACAGAGTTTGATATGTCCATGATAGGAGAACTGTCATATTTTATTGGTTTACAAGTAAATCAAGTTCTGCAGGAATATTTATCTCTCAAGAAAAATATTTGAAAGAGATGTTGAAAAAGTTCCAGATGGAAGATTCCTCTCCTATTAGTACACCTATGGTGGTTGGTTGCAAGCTCATTAAAGATGATATTTCACCTAATGTTGATCAAAGAACATATCGATCAATGATAGGTAGTCTTTTGTACATCACAACATCCTGTCCTAATATAATGCAAGTTGTTGGAATGGTAGGTCATTATCAATCTGCTCCCAAACAAATTCATTTAATAGCTGTCAAAAGGATATTCAAATACTTGGAGGGCACAATGACTTATGGTCTATGGTATCCTAGAAATCAGAATTTTCAGTTACTTCTTATTCAGATGTTGATTGGGAAAATTGTGTGGATGAGAGAAAGAGCACCAGTGGAGGTGCATTCTTCCTGGGTGACTCATTAGTAGCATGGCTTATTAAGAAGAAGAGATCTATTTCCTTATCAACTATAGAGTCAGATTACATTGTTGCTTCTACTTGATGCACTCAACTTTTATGGATGATACAAACTCTTGCAGATTTGAAGGTAACTTATATGAATCCCATCCCACTTCACTATGATAACACCAGTGCCATTAGTGTCTCCAAGAATCATGTACTTCATTCAAATACTAATCATATACCAATAAAATACCATTTTCTCAGAGAACAAGTTATAGACAGAGTTGTTCAGTTGAATTATATTTCTTCCATAGAACAGACAGCTGGTATCTTTACTAAACCATTAGCAGCGACACCATTTCAATATCTTCGTCAGAAGTTGGGGGCCATATCTTCTCTCGTCTAATCTATTCACTTTGTTAGAGGGATTACTTATCGAATATATGTTGTATTTTTGGTAAGTATTGTTCAGGGGGATCATATTTTCTTTGACATTGATGTCAAAGGGGGAGAAACAACAAATCAATGCGGAAGGCCTTTTTAGGGTTTCCATCAATGCCAAAGGGGGAGAGTGTTGGAATATATTTCAGGAAAAGAATGTGCTTGTCATTGATGGAAAGAACAACAATGATGACACTCAGAAAATTGATGGCAAGAACTACAGGGAGGAGAACAACAACGAGGACACTCAAAAGTGTGCAAAGGAGGAGATTAGACCTCAGCTGTCGAATCGAAGCATGAAGGATCAACAACCATTAGATCCAGTGGATATGCAAGGAGGATAAGCCCAGGAGTCAGTCAACACTCCAAAGCTGCGAAGGAATCCTGGTCGTTGGAGCCAGAGGACACGCAACGAGATATTGGAATTTAACCGACTCTTAAACTAGATAAGTCAAAGGTGAGTGTTGCAGAAACTTGCAAAGTCTGAGTTCGCAAAGAGGAGATCTCTACTGTCATATCGAGGAATAATTTAGGCTGTCAGATCTAGGAGAAGAATATGAGCCAAGTGAGGACCATTTTAGCAAGGACACATGGCAAGAGATCAACATTTCACTGATTCACAAATCACAAAATCCGAAGGAAGGAATGAATGCACAAGACAGGAACTCACAAAGTCCCGAAGTACGAAGAAGTGATCTTGACCGTTGATTCATGAGAAATCTCAGACTGTTGATATGAGGTGATTGAAGCCACGAGTATGAGAGTCAAATAAAGAAGGTGATCTAACCTTTGAAGTTGTGAAACGTGAAATCGTGATTTGATTGCAGTTGTCCATCAGAGGGAGAGACCTCGACCATTGATCTAATATGAAGCCATTTCGGGGTTTCGTGTATCGAGAGTTTGGAGGCAACTCACAACAAGAAATCGTGAAACGTGAAATCGTGATTTGATCATAGTCGTCCATCAGAGGGAGAGACCTCAACCATTGATCTGATATGAATCCATTTTGGGTTTTCGTGTATCGGGAGTTTGGAGGCAACTCACAGTAGAAGATCACGAAATGCAAAATCGCGAAATGAATTTTGTTTGGTGTATGGTCACAATGAGTGGGCATGTGGGGAGAAACATGCCCGATACTAGTTCACTCAAGTAAAGTTTGAGAGGAACATATTTGATAGATCATCAAGTCTCTGAGTGTTTAATCCAGCGGTGCTATTTATTTCAGCTCTTTGATCGAAGGGTTACTGTTGCACTTCATGCATTATTGATCAATTACGATTAAGTTAGAAGAACTGAATCATAGTTCTCGGAGGATTGGTGATTTGGTTGCTAGGAAGTTTCTATTGGAGAGGTGAGGTGTAGTAAAATTGTTAATATTGTATAAAATAAAAAGTTCATGACTGAGTTAGGTTGGCTGATCTCACGAGAATAATGAGTTGAACTGGGAGAAAGGAAAATCACAGTATGCACAGTGTGAGATCAAACTCAGAGATGAGAAATAGAAGATGAACAGAACATAAAAGGTGAAGAGAGAAGAATGTACACATACCAAAGAGCATGAGAGGAACAAAAAACGAACAGATAGAAAGAGACAAGTCAAGCCAAGTATGAAAAAAACAGAAGAATAGTGAAGTAGAGAAGAATTGCAGAACATAAAATAATTGGTAAGAATTGATATATCTATATTGTTGGTTAATAAATCATTTGTTTATAATAAGGGAGGTAGGGAGGTGCTAGGGAAGATTGTAGTTCTCTGTTATTCAAGTTGGTGCTTGAATACTGGAAGTTGTAGCTTTCATCTAGTTGTGGCTAGAAAACAGGGTGGCAGGGTGGTTCTAGGGAAAACAAAGAGTTTTATGCATGCGAGTTGATGCCTGTATAAGTAGAAGCAGGTGCTTCCATCTAGTTGGTGATGGAATACTCAGGGAGTTGGTGCTTCCATCTAGTGGGTGCTAGAGAAATTAGAGAGTTGGTGCTCTCAGAAAGTTGCAGCTTGTAAAACAGAGGTGGTAGCCTCATTTTGAGTTGGTGCTCAAAGATAGATGATGTACATAACATAAAAGAGTGCTTATCATTTGAAGAAGAAGAGGTTTTCTCCCTTTATGGGTTTCCTCATGAAAATTTGTCTCTGTGTATATCATATGTGTGATTGATGTTTATTATTTCTATTAGTCATTAATCTGGAGAAGATTGAAAAAATGTTTTAATAGACATAAAATTGTTTAAGCATAGTAACAAATGATTCACCCCCCCTCTCAGTTCTCTTAGTAATTTCAACATATAGAAGCCATTTCCTCTTTCATCTTCTCTGGGTCATGTCCCTATATATGTACGATAAATTTCTTATTTTAAATTTAAAAATAAAAACAATAAACCCTATATATACCGAGGAAATTTCTTCTTTTATAATTTTGAAATAAAAAACTAAAAAATACAATTCAAACAAGCAATGGAAACATGAAAAAATCTATAAATTGAGTATGAAATACTTCATTATGGAAAGAATCAGATCCATTTTCTTATTTCCCTCTGTTGCTTGACATTTTTTGACATCCTAGGGTGAATTGTTTTCCTCCAAACTATGGAAAATCCCTCTCTTTGCTCTGTATGCATTGAAATAGCCAGTGGGATTATAGATCACTGAATTGGTTATGTGTCAATTAGATCAAGTGGATATAGAGCATCTGTGGGTGGTGCTTTCTTACTGTTCCTTACTATTAATCATATGTGGGTGGATATAGATCATCAACGAGCTTTGTTATTGTTCCTTTGCATCGATCAATTGCCTCTGTCTTTGCGGGTGATGATCTTCCCATGCTTTACCCTACCTTCTTACTATTCCTTTGTGTCTATCAACTTTCTCTGTCTCTATTGGTGAGGATATTCCCACGCTTTCCCCTACCTTTTCTATGGGTGGTTCTTTTGGGTATGATATTCGAGAATGCAAAAACCCTTACTTTTGGGTGCGTGCGCGATCTAAAATTGTGACTAGAGTATCATGAAAGGTGTGCGCGAGATCTAAAATTCTGACTGGAGTATCATGAATGAACAAAAGATTGATTTTGGGTGTGCGGGCTCTATTATTTTTGTTTTCGTTTTGGCTGCACAAGCTCTATTATTTTTTTAATTTTGTGTTATCCAAATTTCATGGTCTATTATTTTTGTTTTTGTTTTGGGTGCACAGGCTCTATTATTTTTTTTAATTCCGTGTTATCCAAATTCCATGTTATTTGAATAATGAATTTCATTTTCCTGTACTATTTGGCTCTAAATTGGGTGTCATTGGCACCGGATTTAGCACCCCAAGTTGATTTCATTTTTTCCACTAGATGATGCTAAATTCATCCCTAATGACACCCAATTTAGAGCCGAATAGTAAAGGAAAACGAAAATAAATAATAGATGAGACTCTTTGTAAACCATATAATCAATTGGGGTTTTGTAAAACATATAATCAATTAGGGTTCAAGATCAATGTTAATCACATTCATACTTAGTAATTAAGCAAATTAAGCATAGAATGACAATTAAATGTCACAATAACCTCAATCATCATTAAAATACACAAATGTTTCATATGAAGGTATAGTTGTAGGGAAAAAATATTAAATGTTTATATAGAATGGGATAAATAAAATACAATATATAGGCCCATCATTACCCCCTAGTTATAGGTTTTGCATGCCCATGTGCAACAAAATAGTCCCTCAAAATTTGATCCTTGCCTTTCTCAATCCTCCTACTCTGATTGTTCATCCGTGTATGCTATCTACTTGAAGTCATAAGATACATTTTGGGTAACTCCATCCCTTATCTGATATCCTACCCTTAGCTCTATGTCACCCCATCTATTTTTCTCTTCGTCTTCATCCATCTCCATCATAGACTACCATGAGGGAATGGGTTGATGGAGGAGTAATGGATATTTGAATGTATGTCCTATCCAATTAAGCTTTATTATATTGAGGGTATCAATGTATAGGATGACCTTGAAGAAAGAAACTTTTAAATTAGATGGAAAGTGAGGCTCCATATTTATCAAGGTAAGTGGAATCTCCTCCCACTTGTTTTGGAAAAGCTTCACCGATTTATCTTTTGAGTTCTTCACCATGACTTCACAATGTGTAATTTCCCCCTTCGACTTTTCCTCAAGCATGTTCACTAAATCTATGTTAGAATTCAACCTTGCATGGTTTTTGAGTATTTCTTTAGGCTTAGTGGTTTTATAAATCACCTAAAGGGTGTTATTCAACTATTTATTCTTGTACCTTTGTGCCTTGACAACCCTTTTCTCCTCATTTTTTACCTAGGAGAAAAATGCCCTGATTTGGATATCCCCCACATAGGGATTAGGGGACCATTTCCAAGGGTGAGGAATCACAAAATTGTGGAGATAGAACTCATAGAGATTATTTTTATCTTCTTCATTGCATCATTTATATGCCTATATGAACTCTTTTTGAGTGTCCAACTCATGAGGGAGGATCTTGGAAATTTGTCCTAGTTGATGCTTGAGCCTTTGCTCTTTGACAAAAAAGGTGTATGTTCTTGTAGGAGGCCTTCAAGAGAGCATGTCCTTTGCCAATTCAATGCTCTTATGGGAACTTTCTTCTATTTCCTCAATTTTCTCTGCTTTATCTTCAACCTCCCTTATTTGTTTTTCCAATGTTGTTTTTAAATCTTTGTTCTCATTCTCTATTTGTTTCCTATCCTTCAAATGTTACATTTTAAATATTTAGAACTTTTCCTACAAGTCCACAATATGCTTCCTAGCCGTGGTTGGAGTTTAACATAGTTGTAATTTCTAACTTCCTTTTGTCTTCTGCCACTATCTTCCACCTTAGGGATTTTTCCCTAACTTCTTCTAATTGGACAATGGGGTCCTTTATGCTAGGATTATTCTTCTTAGCATGAGTTCCCTATGGGATTATCCCAAATCCTTTTTTGTGATAGAAGGTATGTCCTCCTCAATGTCTATGGTAGGTGCGTGCTCAATAATAGACAAGTTGTTTGTCACTTGGGACAAATTCCTTTTCCTAGTGGCTCTACTTTGTTTCCCTCCCTATGGGTTTCCTATAGTAATTTTGAGGGGACTTCTATATGGTGTGCCCATATCGACCAGACTAGTAGCAACATCCCTTTAATTCTCCTATTTTCTAGTAAACACTTATTTTTCTTCCTCCTTTATGTTTGTCTTTTTATGTTTTCTCCTCTTTTGCTCATACATTCCTTGCCTCCAATATTTGTATTCTTCCTAGATTCTATTGGGCTACCTCTTGGTTTATATTAGCTTGTAGGGACAATAATTCTTCTTTTCTAATGGTTAATAACTTATCCTAGGTGATTTTGCAACTTTGTTCATCCAATATATCATGTACAATTAGCTTGATAATTCCATGATGGGCTAATGCATCCACCTTTCCTACCTACACTTTAGAGCTCATTTCTCTTAGAGACTGTAAAAAATAATAAGGAATTCTCAAGTTATTTTCAGGTATGTTGATAGAAAATGTCTTCGATGATGTAAAAATTTGAGGTGAAATGCATATACCATGATATTCCTTCCGTCGTAAGTTATGTATTTCATTATGTGATAGACCACCTCATATCTAGGTGAGGGAAAATTATCTCTCTTTAAACCATTCTTGTTCTCTTCCATTGTTTCATAGGACCCAAGGTGTTGATTAAGGTTGGTTGTCATTGATGTCAACCCTTGAAGAAAGCCCTGTAGCACAAAGGTTTGGGTAATGGATCCAAGATTGCTTGATGTAAATATGACTCATTATTGTTTTTTCATGGTTTATAAGAAGTAAATATGGATGAACTCCAAGGTGGTCCCCTTATGGTGAAATCCCTCATGGGAAGACGCTTTGTGGAGTAAGAAACCCATGCTTAATTGTGGAATAATGAGATGAAGGAAAATTAATTTGTCAAGGAAACTATCCTAGATGGATAGTGCTTGGCATTCCATTTCTGGTGGTATGTGGAACGTCACATAACTCCGCATGGTTAGAGAGTTATGGCCATGAGAAGTTAGAGACCCCAGGTTTGGGTAATGGACCCAAGTTTGTTTGATGGGTAACGGTATGAGTTATGATATATTTTCAGATAATACTATT
>JZKD02S1972013.1:309208-321266 GCA_000966675.3 Picea glauca
TTACTCCTTTAGGGGATTGGCTAGGTTAGGGTTAGGATTAAGCATCTAAGCTTGATTTCTTTGCCCCTATGAAAAAAAAAAAAAAAGAAAAAAACTATTGGTTCCCTTTCCCTGTAGCTACGCTAGCCTTGCGCCATAGTCGCCAATTCCTATGCTTACTCTCCTAGTGCATATACCGCCTCCTTCCCGCTTGTCCTAGTCTAAGCCTTTTTAACTTTTTGCTTACAACTTGATTAAAGTGACTTCCGACCTTATGTTTATTAATTTACACCGAAAGGTGTACACCTATTGACAATGGGCACAATTAATGATATATTAATCTTATTTAACCTTAAACCATTATCTGATGGCTATGCATTGAAGATGCTGGCATATTCGTAGTCGTCCTCCAAAATCAATGGGTCAGATTTATTGTTCATAACTTTCCTGCATTTATCAAGGCATCCGTTAACATGTTTACCTTTTACAATTTACCTAATCACATAAAAAAAAATTGCTGTAAGGATATATAATTACCACGTTTAAATGATTAAATAGGATTAAACCGTGGCATCTAAATAATTGTCCACAACTACCAGCCACGTTTCGGCGTTCACCAGCACTATGTACCTTTCAGTGTTAGTGTTCTTCTTAAGACACTTCTCTTGGTGGGGGTCTTGGGTTCAAAACCCATGGACCCCAAAACATTTTTATTTAAGTAATTAATCATAATTACTTTTAATTAATTAATATACTTAGTTTTAATTTGTTGCGTATATTATATTATTATTATTTTTTTTTTTTAAAAGGCACATACATGGTGCGTTGGTGTTTGGTTGTTCCTTAAGGCTTAGGTAGTGGGTGGTGGTCATGGGTTCAAAACCCATAGACTCCATATCACCCCCTTTTTTGGTAATATATTTTTTTTTAATATAGTAAGCTTAGCATATATTATTAAATTTAAATAATTTAAATAATTATGAGTTTTAGGTAATTAATTTAATTTAAATAATTTAAATTTTCGTAATAGTATTATTATTATTTTTTTTTATATAAATTAATAAAACTAAACATTAATATTACTTAAAAAAAATATAATAATATAACTAAAAAAAAAAGTCTTACCTTTAGTTCGGTGAGAGTTTAATGTACTTAATACTTAATGAGAAACGAGGCATTATATGGCAGCCTTTAAGGTCGGGCTTTGGCATGAGGCCCACGTGCCCACTTATTCTTACAAAACCCTACACCTGTAGCTTCGAACTCTACGCGTCCTTCCTCTGCCACCTCTCGCCTCTTTCCTCGGCTCTTCGCGATGGTGTTGGTCTGGTTGTGGCTTTGTGCATGGCGGTGGCTGGTGTTTTCTCAGGGTTTTTGTGAGTATTTTCATGCTTAGAACAGGTAATTTCGTGTCCGTTTAAATGCCAGTCCTAGCAATTGAAATAGCTGCATCTGAATCGTTAGACTAATTAATGGTAGCCCTTTTCTTGCAGCAGTAGTTTGATTGTTGCATTCGTTTTCTTGTTGGGAATACAAGTCTGTTTTCTGTGGGCTTTGGCATATGGATGGAGAAAATTATTGGGTTGAAGCTGGTCATCACCTCCAACTTAATGCTGTAACAGAGGTTTTCACTAGCCTTTTCTATATTTTCCTGCTCTAATTTTGTTTTGGCTCTACTGTCGGCATTGCTCTGTGCTTACGCTGTGCCAGCTGCTGTTGGGTCTGGTCACGTGTCTAGTCTGGTCTGGTCTGGTCAGGAGAGGTCACACGCTTGGCAAATTTTCTATTATTTGAGGTGAAATCCATTTTTTTCCTCCATAAGTAGCATGATCTATGTTTTTTTTCTCAAATTGGAAGAAATTTTACATGATATACCCACTTGTCATTCCCATGGGTCAGTTCAGTTGACCTCGTAGACGTTTTAATAAAGTCTCTCTCTTTACATATAAGGGTGTTTGCTATGGTTTATTTCCTATTTGAGCAACTTCTTCAATAATTTTTGTCAATAGAATAAAGTTTAGGTGATGTGTTTGTCAAATTCTCTATAACCTGAGTAAGTTCTTCATTGTTCTGTGTAATTTGATTAAATTCTATCATTGTTAAGGGAAGCTGAATTTTAATGCACAGTACAAGTAATTTCTGCACTCAGAGTATTGAACGAGCAAAGGTGTAACCTCCATTTATTCAAGGCAAGTATTCCAATACCAATTTAGATAATATTCCGTTACGATTTATCCCGAAAATGGTGACGGGGGGTCGACTCCAAGAGTTGTTTTCCAAATACGGGAAGGTCGGTCTAGGGGTCCATATGTCCATCTCTGCAATCTCTATAGCTGGCCTTTACGTTTCCATACAAAATAGCGTCGATATAGAGTCCCTGCTTGCCAGAATCGGCCTGCCCAATCACTCCAAGGAGGTCCTGGATGAAGATTCAGGGGCAGCTAATGAAGAAATGCAGAGTGAAAAACCCATGAAAGGGAAGCTTGAGAGCTCTGAACTTTTAACATCTAGCGGAGGAGCCCTGGCACTGGCCATTCTGTGTAATAAGGTGTTGTTTCCCATGCAAGTACCCATAACCATAGTTCTCATGGCCCCCATTGCGAGGTTCCTTGCGAGGTGGAGACTGATCAAGGATAAAATTAGGTAGAGTTTTTTTTTTTTGTTATAAGATTGATGAAGTCTGAGTTAAATCCCTTTTCTTTAAGGGTTCTTAGCTGTCAGTAGGGTTTTGGGTATGTGGCTGAGGAATCTGAGGGTTATGTTCCACACAATACCCTTATTAGGGTTTTCTTTGACCAAATACTGTTAGGGTTCAAATATTCAATAAAAAGAGAGAAACTCAGTGCTTTTTTTCATTGTTTTTTTTTCCCCTTCTGGTTAATTGATCATATTAATTTTAGTGATGGTGCCAAGGTTATAATAGACAAGGTTGCAGGATCGAAGGATAAGTGGTTTTTAAATGACATTGTCTATTTTCGGAAGCCCTTTCTGTCTTTTATATTTTGGATGGGCTATATTGAGGGGTCAACTGAGTATCCTTTGTAATTTGGGTATTAGTAATTCATATTCAGATTAGTGTTTAGTACAGTGGTTTTTGCAAAGCTATGCTTTTGTCTTGACCAAAAACAACCACTAAACAAGAAATAATAGTTGTTTACAGTTGTTGTAACAACCCTAGTTGCTTGTTTTACTTTGGTAAATTTGTTATTTTTTTACATTTCCAATTCGTTTTTCTTTTATATTTATTTATTTATTTTTATTAAAATTTCTGTGTTTTGTTTGCAGGTTAAGCGAAGGGGAATTTGAGCTTGGATTTTTGGCCCTTAGGCCTAGATTTCAAACTAAGACGCTCTGATACCAAATGTAGGGGCCGAATAGATTTAACATCAAATAATTACATAAATTGTAACAGTATTGATTTCAGAAAATTCACTAATTTATTTTAATTGAGAAAAACAGTAAAATTCAAATATTCCTTATTTCGAGCACATTCACATATGAATTTATCAACAAATAATAAAATTTTATAGAAAATAAAACAAATACACAATTCAAATTACCTGGGTTTGATGCTAATTTGCCTTGTTGCCTTGCTGCTGCCTTGCTGCTGCCCGATGCATGGACCAACACTGCCCAAACCTACTATCCTCCCTGCCAACTAGGACAACTACCTAGCTCTAGGATATCATATGGATATCCTGGACCCCGTGCCCAAAACCTCTAGCAAACCGGTGCCTGTACTGTTACAATCTGACTCCAAAACTCAACTCCCCTCTCTAAAAATCTAGGAGAGCCCCATAAAACAATTCCCCATCTCCCATAGAATGATCCCCTTCGTAAACCTCCTTCCCCTCCATATTCCTCCTTCACCGCCTCATGCATTTACTTCCTTACCTACTCCTAGTTAATGCCCCTTATCCTTTCCTTTATTATTTTATCCTCTCGTAATTAATATGTTATCCCTTTCTGTGTACATAACCTTTTAATTTAAACAATATAACTTATTAATCTATTAACTTTAATACTCATGTTATTAAATGTAATTAATTAATTAATTAATTAATCAAAATTATAACCTTTAATTGATTAATAACTACTTAATTAATATCATTAGATCAATCTTTGTTTAGTTATTAACATGGTAGGAACAATTAATTACCTAATAAATCTTTTACTTAATAATCCTTAAGTATATATTCTACTAGGGCTGTTACAATAATCCAACAATTGGTATCATAGCAGGTTTCTTCAGAAATCAGTTTAACCACTGAAAGGTAGATCATGGAGAGTGAATACTTGTATAAATATGGAATACCACAGTTTGATGGAAATAAGTATGTTTTTTGGAGCATAAGGATGAAGACATATATACAGGCATAGGGATTTGAAATTTGGCAATCAATTGTAGATGCATACACAGCACCAACAGTTCCACCAACAAATGACAAAGAAGTGAAACTCAGTCAGAATAATTCCAAAGCCACAAATGCACTTTTGAATGGTCTCAGTGAAACAATATTCACCAAAGTTGCACATTGTAAATGCGCTAAAGAGATTTGGGACAAGCTTCGAAATATTTATGAAGGAGATACAAAAGTCAAAGCAACAAAGCTTCAAACTTACAAGGGTCAGTTTGAACAACTAAAAATGAAGGAAGATGAGAATATTGCATCCTACTTCTTACGAGTTGATGCAACAATGAATGCAATCATAGTATTGGGAGAAGAAATCGAAGAATCTGTAATTGTTCAAAAGGTAGTAAGATCTCTTCCTATGATTTTTAACCCTAAGATATCAGCACTAGAAGAAAGATTGGATCTAAAATCAATAAGCATGGACCCAATGCATGGAATCTTCATAGCATATGAAATGAGAACTGAACAGGAAAATCCAGATGTAAAAGAAGCAGCCTTCAAAGCATCCAAAAGATCAAAGAAAAATAAAAAGGAACAAGAAAAATATATCAACAACAACGACGTCTCGAAAGATGATGAAGAAGTGGCCAACTTCATCAAAATACTGAACAAGGGAACCAACGATAGGTATAGAGGTAAGCTTCCTTTAATTTGTTTTAATTGTGATGGTATTTTTCATTTTTATAACAAATGTCCTCATAAGAAAAAGAGAAATGATGAAGGTTACTCAAAAGGAAGACAAACATATAAAGGTAAAAGAACTACAAAGAAAGTTTTCAAGAAAATATTTTTCACCAAAGAAGACATCTCATCATCAGATGAAGATGAAGTAAGTGACAGTGAAAGATGGAGAGTTCTATTCATGGTAGTAGAAGACTCTGATAAAGAATACTCTGAAAACGAATATGAAGAAGCATATGAAGAAGAAATTGAAGAGGCAGAAGTTGAATTCCGAGAATAATTAATGAGTGCCATAGAAGTTATTAGAAGAGAAAAGAAGAAAAATAAGAAACTACAAGGAGAACTAGATAAGAAAAAAGACACTCAAGAACTAGAACAAATGATCACAAAATTGAAGGCTCAAATAGAAGAATATAAAAGAATTGAATAAGCACTCAAAGAAAAACTAGAAAGAAAGGACAGGATCATTGGAAACTTGGAAGCAGAGATTGTCACACTAAGAAAGGATATTCAAAAAAAATATGCAGAATAGCTCAAAATTTTTGGATGACATTACTAGAAGTCAAAAATCTCATCTTGACAAGTCCGGACTTGGATAAAATTAGTCAAAAAAGGGATCAATATCCAAAACAACAGAGCAAGAAACAAATCCAAAATGATATGTAGAAACAATCAAAGGGGATAAAAAGATATACAAGGAAGATTACATGAACACTCCTCCACCGAGAAGATTCAGATTTCAGAATCAACAACATATAGACAGGCCTAAAGAAGAAGAAGGATTCATAAGAGCATCTCCTTTCAGAAGATGTTCAACTACCAGGTATCAAACTATATATATATATTTTTATGTTATGCATGTAATAATTTTGGACATAAAGTTTTAAATTGCATAGCTAACAACAGGAACAATAACTACTTTGAGAGCCATACACAAAGGGGTTATTCAAGAATACCTAGTGAAACACAGAGAATAATTTACAACATATTTGATTCTTTGAGCACTGAAGTGGAATGTTACAAATGTAACAATTTTGGACACATGGCCAAAAATTGCAGAATGGCAGTCCCTCCTAAAGAGCCTCAACAGAGTCACAAACAAGAACCTCAGAAAATGACACAGATAATAAAGAAAGATTAGTATAGTAATGAAGAATGCACAGTCTCTCTACAAGCTAAACAGAAGAAACGTGGTTGGTATGTTGACAATGGATGTTCAAAACACATGACAGGTGATAGATACAAGTTTCTTACATTACAAAAGGAAAGAGAAGGATCAATCTCCTTCGAAAGTGATGATTTAGCCAAAATCATTGGAAAAGGCATAGTCCGAATTGGGAAAAAGAATGAAAAGGAAGAAAATGTTCTACTAGTAGAAGATATGAAACATAATCTTTTAAGTGTGATTCAAATGTGTGACCAAGGTCATAAAGTTACTTTCGATTCACAAAATTGTGAGATAAGAAAATAAGGTTAAGGGAAATTGTTCGCTACAGCTGCAAGAACTTTTAGCAACATATATGTGTTAAGCGAAATTGGAAATGAAAAGTGTTGTCTAAGAAAGGAAGATGAAAGTTGGCTATGGAAAAGAAGAATGGGTCACATCCATTTTGATAACCTTGTAAAAGTCAAAAAAAGAGAAGCAGTCAGAGAAATGCCCCAGATCATGAAACCAACCAAGACTTTATGCAAGCATTGCCAACAAGGAAAGAAAACAAAGACTAGGTTCAAATCAAAGGAATATTCAACAACAAAACCACTAGAAATTGTGCATATTGATCTAGTTGGACCAACTAAAACAAAAGTATTAAAAGGTGAGAGATACTTTATGTTATTAGTTGATGATTATACAAGAATGACTGCAGTTTACTTTCTCAAGAAAAAGTCAGAATCTTTTGAAAATTTCAAGATCTACAAGGAAATGGTTGAAAATTGTGTATCAATTTCAGATATTTATACATTACAGGTACAAAGTTATGATTACTTCAAGCTAGGGTTGTTTACTAATCCAAAACTAGGCATGTGAGACTAAAGAAAAGTTTGATGAAAATGTTAGTCTCTTGTTGTTAAAGTTAAGGAAGGTTTGCAAGAATGTGATCATATACAATAGGAATATTATAGAACTACAAATCATATTTGGATGATGAAATTGATGAGGGATTTTGGTTGAGGTACATGTTAAGTACATGGGTGAGACAAGTAATTGATGAGTTGTCACATATATGAGGTGTATAGTTGATGATGTTGGTACATATTGATGAGTCATAGTTGATGAGTAGTTGACACATGATTGGTACATACTTGGTACATGGTTGGATGCACTTATTTATGGTACAGGATGATTACAGGTTGTTTGGTATAGGTTGGTGCATGGTTGATGCACTTGTTTATGGTACATGTTGATTACAGGTTGAGGTACAGGTTGATGCATGGTTGATGCATGTTTCAGATTTATTGGTACATGTTTACAACGGTATATCTCACACTGATAGTGTGACAATGGTTCCATCATTCTACTTCTACTTTAGGGCGATTAGACGGGGCGAGGACAGGTGGTTGTAGCCACCTTCTGGTTGTAGCCGGAGAACATAGGGGGTTGTAGCCTCCTTCTGGTTGTAGCTAGAGAATTGGGTAGTTGGAGATTCCTTCAGGTTGTAGCATGAGAAATTAGGGGGTTGGATCTTCCTCCAGTTGTAGCTGGAAAATAAAGGAAGTTGGTGCTTCCAATGAATGTAATTCTTCAAGACATATAAGAAAAAACATTCCATGGTTTTCTCCCGATTTGGGTTTCCATGTAAAACATTGGTGTACTGTGTATGTCTATGATTGTTCATTTGTTCATTCCTTATTTACTCTGCAGTTATTGGATGATAATGCTTCATTGATATAACACTTGGATTATATGGTTAAAAATGATTAATTTTCTCTATTACTGTTTCACCCCCCCTCTTAGTAATCCAACAATTGGTATCAGAGCAGGTTCCTTTAGAAATCAGTTTAACCACTAAAAGGTAGATCATGGAGATCAACAACTTGTATAAAAAAGGAATAACACAGTTTGATGGACATAAGTATGTTTTTTGGAGCATAAGGATGAAGACATATATACAGGCACAGGGATTTGAAATTTGACAGTCAATTGTAGATGGATACATAGCACCAGCAGTTCCACCAACAAATGAAAAAGTAGTGAAAGTCGGTCAGAATAATTCCAAATCCACAAATTCACTTCTGAATGGTCTCAGTGAAACAATATTCACCAAAGTTGCACATTGTAAATCAGCTAAAAAGATTTGGGACAAACTTCAAAATATTTATGAAGGAGATACAAAAGTCAAAGCAACAAAGCTTCAAACTTACAGGGTTCAGTTTGAACAACTAAAAATGAAGGAAGATGAGAATATTGTAGCCTAATTCTTATGAGTCAATGAAATAGTGAATGTGATCATAGGATTGGGAGAAGAAATCGAAGAATCTGTAATTGTTCAAAAGGTACTATGATCTCTTCCTATGATATTTAACCCTAAGATATCAACACTAGAAGAAAGATTAGATCTAAACTCAATAAGCATGGATGAACTATATGGAATCTTCACAGCATATGAAATGAGAACTGAACAGGAAAATCCAGATGTAAAAGAAGCAGCCTTCAAGCATCCAAAAGATCAAAGCAAAAGAAAAAGGAACAAGAAAAATATAGCAGCAACAACGATGTCTCGGAAGATGATGAAGAAGTGGCCAACTTCATCAAAAGACTGAATAAGAGAACCAATGATAGGTATAGAGGTAATCTTCCTTTAATTTGTTTTAATTGTAATGGTATTGGTCATTTTGATAACAAATGTCCTCATAAGAAAAAGAGAAATCATGAAGGTTACTCAAAAGGCAGACAAACATATAAAGGTAAAAGAACTACAAAGAAAGTTTTCAAAAAAAAATTTACACCAAAGAAGACATCTCATCATCAGATGAAGATGAAGTCAGTGACAGTGAAACAGGGAGATTTCTATTCATGGTAGTAGAAGACGCTGATAAATAAGACTCCGAAGAAGAATATGAAGAAGCGTATGAAGAAGAAATTGAAGAGGCAGAAGTTGACTTCCGATAAGAATTAATGAGTGCCATAGAAGTAATCAGAAGAGAAAAGAAGAAAAACAAGAAACTACAAGCAGAACTAGATAAGAAAAAAGACACTCAAGAACTAGAACAAATGATCACAAAATTGAAGGTTCAAATAAAAGAAGATAAAATAATTGAAGAATCACTCAAATAACAACTAGAAGGAAAGGACAGGATCATTGGAAATCTGGAAGCAGAGATTGCCATACTAAGAAAGGATATTCAAAAGAAAAATATGCAGAATAGCCCAAAGTTCTGGATGACATTATCAGCAGTAAAAAATCTCATCTTAACAAGTCCGGACTTGGATACAATCAGTCATAAAATGGATCAATAACCAAAAAAATAGAGCAAGAAACAAATCCAAAAAGCTATGCAGAAACAATCAAAGGGGATAAAAAGATATACAAGGAATATTACAGAAGCACTCCTCCACCGAGAAGATTCAGATTTCTGAATCAACAACAGATAGACAGGCCTAACGAAGAAGAAGGATTCGTAAAAGCATCTTCTTTCAGAAGATCTTCAACTACCAGGTATCAAACTATATTTATTGTTTTATGTTATGCATGTAATAATTTTGGATGTAAAGATGTAAATTCCAGAGCTAACAACAGGAACAATAACTACTTTGAGAGCCACACACAAAGGGGTTATTCAAGAAGACATAGTGAAACACAAAGAAGAAGTTACAACAGATTTGAATCTTTGAGCAGTGAAGTGGAATGTTACAAATGTAACAATTTTGGACACATGGCCAAAAATTGCAGAATGACAGTCCCTCCTAAATAACATCAATAGAGTCACAAACAAGAACCTCAGAAAATGGCATGGATAAGAAAGCAAGATTAGTATAGCAATGAAGAATGCACAGTCTCTCTACAAGCTAAATAGAAGAAACGTGGTTGGTAGACAGTGGATGTTGAAAACACATGACCGGTGATAGAGACAAGTTTCTTATATTATGGAAGGAAAGAGATGGATCAATCTCCTTCGAAAATGATGATTTAGCCAAAATCATTGGAAAAGGCACAGTCCGAATTGGGAACAAGAATGAAAAGGAAGAAAATGGTCTACTAGTAGAAGATATGAAACATAATCTTTTAAGTGTGAGTCAAATGTGTGACCAAGGTCATAAAGTTAATTTAGATTCACAAAAGTGTGAGATAAGAAAAGAAGGTTCAGGGAAATTGGTCGCTACAACTGCAAAAACTTCAAGCAACACATATGTGTTAATTGAAATTGGAAATGAAAAGTGTTGTCTAGGAAAGGAAGATGAAATTTGGCTATGGCACAGAATAATGGGTCACATGCATTTTGATAACCTTCTCAAAGTTAACAAAAGAGAAGCAGTCAGAGAAATTCTCCATATCACGAAACCAACGAAGACTTTATGCAAGCATTGCCAACAAGGAAAGAAAACAAAGACCAGGTTCAAATCAAAGGAATATTCAACAAAAAAACCACTGGAAATTGTGCATACTGATCTAGTTGGACCAACTACAACAAAAGTCTTAAAAGGTGAGAGATACTTTATGTTATTAGTTGATGATTATACAAGAATGACTGCAGTTTTCTTTCTCAAGAACAAGTTAGAAGCTTTTGAAAATTTCAAGATCTACAAGGAAATGATTGAAAATGAGATGGATTCAAGAATCAAATGCTTAAGATGGGATAATGGAGGAGAATTTACCTCAAAGGAATTTATGGACTACTGCAGCAATCATGGAATAAAAAGGCAATTCTCCGTCGTTAGGACACCTCAACAAAATGGAGTTGTTGAAAGAAAGAATAAGACAGTACAAGAAATGGCTCGAACAATGATAATGGATTCAAAGTTGACAGATATTTTTTGGATATAGGCAATGCATATAGCAGTTCACATTCAAAACAAATTAATTCTCAGAAACAACACTGATAAATCTCCCTACGAGCTATGGAAAGGAAGACCAGTAAATGTGAAGCACTTCAGAATTTTTGGTAGCAAATGCTACATCAAAAAAGAAGATGGCAGAATGGGAAAGTTTGACTCTCGTGTAGACAAAGGAATACTTGTTGGTTACTCAAGTACAAGGAAATAATACAAGTGTTACAATCTAAAATTAAACAAAGTTGTGGAAAGCATCAATGTAACAATTGATGAAACATGCAGATCAGAATCAAAGGAAGAAGAAAAGAAATCAATGGAACAAGTTTTCGAAGAAGAATATTAAAAATAAGTAGAAGAGGAAGATAAAAATGAAGAGAATCCAATAGAATCATAAGAGCAAGTTCAACAAGTATCTCCAAAGACACCTATCAAATGAGTACAGAAGAATCATCCTTCAGATCAAATTATTGGAAACAAAGATGTGGGATTTGAGAGTAGAAAAAAAATATGTTCACCAGAACAAGCACACCTAGCACTCTTATCTACAATTGAACCAAATTGTTTTGAAGAAGCTAGCAAGGATGAATTTTGGAATAAGGCCATGGATGAATAATTGGACCAAATAGAGAAAAATGACACTTGGGAATTGGTTCCAAGACCAAAGAATAAGAATGTGATTGACACAAAATGGGTCTTCAGGAATAAATTGAATGAATATGGACAGGTTACAAGGAGCAAATCTAGATTGGTATGTAAAGGATATGCACAGATTGAAGGAATTGAATTTGAAGATACATTTTCCCTAGTTGCCAGAATGGAAGCAATCTATTTGCTTTTAGCTTATGCATGCTCCAAAAATGTTAAAGTATATAAGATGGACGTAAATTCAGATTTTTTGAATGGGGAACTTGAAGAAGAAGTCTACATTAAACAACCAGAAGAATTTCAGTTGTCAGAGAACACATACTATGTGTGTAAATTAAAGAAGGTCTTG
>JZKD02S1972013.1:327304-343021 GCA_000966675.3 Picea glauca
GTATGTGTATGATTGTTCATTTGTTCATTGCTTATTTACTCTGCAGTTATTGGATGATAATGCTTCATTGATATAACACTTGGATTATATGGTTAAAAAGGATTAAATTTCTCTAATACTGATTCACCCCCTCTCTCAGTAATCCAACACAAGGAAGATTATTTTTGCATATAAGGCTAGTTTCCTTTCCTCCTTTTCCAATGGAAATCCCATAGGGAGTATTGAATATATCACCAACATAGGTTCATTTATTTTTATTTGTAAGCCCTTAACTATGGCCATGTATTCTTGTTCCTCCAAGTTTTGGAAATTATGTGCAAATTCAAGGGAAATTCCATCATCAAACCCTTGATGCCTATTAAAGTATTCCAACCAATTAGATTTTTGGAATGCGTTATTCACTTTAGGATTGGCATACAATTTAGAAGGGTTTGTAGGTTCCATTATATTAAATCTAGCTACCATCTTAGTATTTGATTAATCTTCTTTGCTAGATGTTGTCTTTTTACTCGGGGTCTACCCCACTCTACTTATTCTTTTGATAATATAAGCAAGAATCTCATGCCTATTATTATTCTATCTCTAAGATTAAATCATTCCTCCATCCTCAATTGTGGTGTTGGGATTTTCCTTGGTCTTTTCTTTCTTTTTACATTTCTCCATGCAAGTCTTCCTTGTCATGCTTCTTGATATTTTTCAACAATTCAACATTTCTCCATTATACCAAAAATTAGATTGTTGACACTTATACTTTTTACCTTACCTTGATGTTAACTTGGGTTCTGAAAATATTTAGACTCTTCAATAGAATCAATCACTTTTCTTCAATCATCTTAGGGTTCTAGGATTTGAGTTTTGGAAACTCATAATTACATTGTTTACCTTCTCTTGACGTTAAATTTGGCTCTATCAATACTTAAAATCTTTGACAAATTCAAACTATCTACGATCATCCCAAGGGTTTAGGATTCCATAAATTGGCATGCACAACTTCCACATGGTTGTTGTGTATGCCAAATTTGGCATGCACAACACCCTTGTGGATGCTATGCATGCATGAGTTTCCATTTGAAATCAACACATGGGAGTTGGACAAATCTATACTTTATTTTCTATCCCAATCCTTGTTTCTTGTTACTCTGTTCAGTTTTCCTCAAAATGATGGTTGTATGGATATTCCTTTCTTGGATATAGGTTGTTCCCATATTCAACATGCCTCTTTTATAATTACTTTTGAGATATGAGAACAATTTTGAACTTTTCAAAATACTATATTTTTCTTGTATGTTCTAGACGTAGTGTAATTTACAATTTTTTTTCTTTAGAAATAACAATGATTCATTTGAATTTTAAATGAGAAGAACCATTCATAGTAGATTTCTTGCTATGGGTACTTAGTAAACTTGAATTATACTATATATACACTATCCAAAATTTGGGATCGCTCAAAACAGAGTAGGGTTTATTGATCTTTTAAGGTTGCCTCCTTGATATTTTTGAATTGGAATTTGAATCTCCATCATCAGTCATGTATGAAGATGAAATCTAATGTTTGAAATCAATGTGAAAATTCAAGATGGGATATTGACATGGCCTTTTCATTTGTATATTGAATTCCATACTCCATCTCCTTATATTTTTTATCTTTGTAACTCTAAGAACTTTCCTTCCGTGAACTATATAAGGAATGGATGCTTTATGAGCGAGTGAGCACATTTTGAATTGATACATGTTAGAAGATATATGCATGGAGAATGAATTTTGATACTGTGTTAGAGAAGGTTAATGTATTTGCATAATGTTACATTGTCATTGTTGACGATAAAAATCGCAATGAGGATTTCTCCCGCAAAGTATTGCTAAAAGCCTATTATTATAAGCTATTGATATATATAATACTAGTAGATGGGATGCCCTTGTAGATTGGAGGATTATATGAGGTTCTTATTTGATATTTATGCTAATGTTCAACATTGCTTACATGGTTCTACATGATTGATGATGAAATCGTGGTTTTATTTGCGACATAATGGTAGATGGATAATGCATGCTATGTGTAGGTTTCGTTGCTCCAAGCTCTAGATTTTAGGTATGAATGGCTTATATCCATTGTTATGGAATTGCTATTTAAGCCATGAATCATCACATGTTGTACCTGCACAAGACACATGTTATTTATAACAAGAAATAAGAGCAATAGAAAAGATACCTATGGAAAAATCTAAAGAGAAGGAACTAAACTATCCTATACTATGCTACACTATATGAATTTGAAATTAAAGAAATGGCCTTAGTCCTAACTAACCATTGTAGTGGCTATACAATGTATTGAGTTATATAAAGGAACATTTGATATGTGTCATGGTATGTTTGGCAATGGTTAATGTGATATAGAGTGGCGCACTTGGAAAGTAATGGATGTTGGTTTCGATGTATGGATTAATTGATGGCTGGTTGGCGTGTACTAAGTAATTGAATGAGTAGAGGGTGGAAGCGACATGCATTTACTGCATGCCACTCCATACCTCTCCCACTGGCCATCACCCTATCTTGGTTATTTTCATTTGATTTTTCTATGGTTAAGCTTTGAATATTCAGGTGAGGAAGCACTGCTCGACCAAGCTCGCATTTTTAAGGTTGTTTGGTTACATGTATGTTTTTTTCTCCATCCATGAACTCGCTCTGCTTATTAAATAGATGTTGGATCAATGATGTATTGGTCTATGCTTTTCTTGAGGCTGGAAACTATGTGAACTCATGATGTTTCTCTTGGATGGTTGAAGTCATAGCTTCATTGATTATTCTGAGTGGTGGAAGCCATGAAGTCTCTCTGTTGTCTTTATGGTTTTTTTTGGAGGATTCATTCAGTCCAGACTTGTTGGTTGTCTCCACATAGTTCTTGTCACCATAACAGTCATATTTGTTGTTATGGGGTTGATGGATTTGATTTTGAACCACCTTGTGTCACTGCATATCGTTTCATTTGGTTGTGGGCATGTTTATGTTATCGGTGTCTGCGCAATGGGTTATGATGGCTATTATTCCAAGAGGCTTGCTTTAGGGTTGGTTGCTATTTCATGGCTCTATTTTTATATCAGCATTATTGAATTTTCTTTTGGGGAAAACCACGATGGTTATGCCTTGCATGTTCTCGGTGTTATTACTGGACAGTAAGAAGCCTCTGCTCCTATGTTCATAATCTTCCTACTTGGTGTGAACTGTCACCCTGTCTTGCAAGATATTGGTTATGTGGCCTGTGTTTCCACCGTGTTCTCTCGAAGGATTCTCCTCTGTTGTTGGTGTGGTCAATTCCAGTCTCCCTTTGTTGGTTCCACCGAGCGAACCCTTGATTATTTAGAGCTCACCATTGATTATTGAAATCCCTATTTTGATATTTTGAGCCAGTTATATCCTGTCAGGTATATTGTTGACTGTTATGAGTTGATGGAGTAGCATCGACAATGGTTTATTATTGGATCATATCTATTAATATCATTGAAAGTGGTTCTTATTATTGGTAGATAGTCACTGCATTATTTATGATGACAGTTGACTTGATAGCTCAAAATGTTTAATTGGTTGATTTGAGAAATGAAAATGGACACACAGTCACTACCTCCTATGTTGTAGCAATTGGATTGTTAACCCAACATTATTTTATGGTTTGATTAAGTCACATCGATGCTTCTTGTGTTATTCGATGGTCTGTTTGTTTCCTACAACATGCTATAATTTGAAATGATGGTTGTTGTTACTGTGTGTTTAAATTGCCCGATCGGGATCATTGCAATTGAAAGGATTGATAGTTGTGACTTGGTTGTCTGCTATGTATGTTTTATGGATATCCCACATCGTATCGTTGATTGCACCATCAGATATGGGCACGGGTTCTATAACAATATGGTATCATTGCAATTTAGTTGTTAAATTGATTAGAGGAATGGAATCGGGCATGATTTTAAAATAACTTGTGTCTATGTTTGATTTGAAGAATTAATTTGTGGACAATGGTTGATGGTTTGGATGTTGAACATAGTCAATACAAATGACCGTGTGTTCATTGGAATTGTTTTAAATTTTTAAAAGAAGAAGTGAGAGGAAACATAATTCTTATATAGGTTGTTTGAAAGGTATATTGTTTTGAGTATGATAACACTATGATTTATTAAAAAGTGTTAAGGATTTAAATGAGAACAGTGAGCAATTTAACACACATAAATGGTTAACTTGTACACAATAATTGTTAAATTGATCACATCAATTATTTGGTTACTGTCAAATCGTTTGCATTAAATACAAAATTGTTTTATGGATTACTTAATTGATTTTATGAACAATATCCACTCTTTCCCCTACCATTATCTCACTTTTCGCTAATTACAATCCCCTCGCCTTCCCATATTCATTACTCACTCCCTGTTCCTAAAATTTAATTATAGTTAAGAGGAACTCTGTATTATGATAGTTTAAAATGGATTACAGTGATATGTTATTCGATTTATATTACAATTGATTGTTTGTTTTCTGTGAGAAGTAACCATGATCTTTCCCCCCCTCATTTTAACATTTTTCGCTCAATACAAACCCCTTGCATATCCCAGAACCTTTTTTCACCCCTTCTCATTGACAACAATTAAACAATTTGTATGGATTGGATTGCATGAGTCTGATATGTTGCTGAGCCAAAATTTATTTCATATTTTAAAAAGAGTTGTCATGTATGGTTGTTAAAGAAACTATTTTCTAATCAATTATGCATATAGGAATGAGCTTTTCCAGCCAAGGTAGCCATGGCATAGGTAACCAAGGAAGAGGTAATTGGAACAGGGGCCCTAGAAGGCCAATATTCTCCATACACTTTGATGTTGAATTGCAAGAGTTAGGCCAACTATTTAAAGCTGGGTTTTTTAATTAGATTGGGAAAGGAGTGGTCCAACCTAGGCCTGAAACGCCTCCCTTCCAAGCCCCATAGGTCCCTAGTATCCTTATTCCCCCTCATGTCTCATTGCAACCTGAGGTTCCCAAAAATGAGGAATGGCAAGATATTGTCCACCCGACAGTCTCCCAACATCATGGCTGGCCCAATTTGTATTTACCTGCCCCCCGCCTATCAATCAAATTATCCAAGCTGCCCCTGCCCACTCACCAGTTCAGTATTCCCATGTGAGTAAAAGGTTGAAAACCAAATCCCACCATGCCCCTGACAAAGGAAAAGCCATTGTTTCTCCTTCCTCACCCTCCAATGGCTCTGATAAATATGTGTCCTCACGCATGCATTTGAGGGATGATTGCTCACATGTGATCAACGAGATTAGGCCTAAAGGCTCAACATAGCCAAAGGAAAATTCAGAGAGATCAAAAGGTGACAACAACAAAAAGGGAAGTATTGCATCTTAGAGTGGGAAATATGGATTTTAAGTTTTTATTTATTTATTAATTGTTGAGAACAATTGACTTAAAAAATATTGGACATCATACTATTTTTGGATATATGAGTAATATATTTTGGAAATAATTTAAAATATCATTGAGATAAATTGTCAAATATGAATGTGATGATGGGAGTCACAAGGAGGGATGTTTTGTTTAATTAACTAGTTGTGTTATGATTGTTAAAATCTAAAGGGAGTCACAAGGGGTCCCACCTACTAGTTATTATTTATTTAAAAACCCTTATTATGATTTATTACTTTCCCCCCTAACTAAAAGTTGGTTGAGTTTTAGTTAACTTAACTAATGAAGTAGTTCAACTACTTCAACCAATTCTAAATTGCTATAAAGTCAAAAGGAAAGGGAGGAACAAGAGGAGAATAAAAGGAGAAGAATACTAAGGTTTTCTCTTGAGTTTTTGTTGAGATATTTCAGTTTTCATTCATTCTTTAATTCATTAGAAGCCTAATTCTTTTTTATGATAGTAGGGTCCTATTGTAGACAACAAGATTCATGGTTGAATTACATCATTCAGACACTTGTTTTTTAGAGGTGTTGATCTATCTTTGATAGTCTGTGTAGACTTGTCTGTTTTTGAATTAGTTTTCATGGATGAAAAAGACTATTGTGAAGAGTCGAGTGGGCAACAATCTATGGCAATCTGATCCATCTTTTCAAGTTCAGTTTTTTATTTTCTGTGAGAAGTCCTTTTGTATGTTTCATCGGGGACATCTAAGTTTGACTTTGATCCAAAATTTCCTTAGGAAATTTTGTAAAAAGAATGTTTCTTTGATAATTTGGAATGTAATAAAGGATTTTTTTATGTCTCATTTGTTTTGATTATTGACTTGGTGTCTTTACTTCTGTCTCTATTTTTATTTCCGCATCTGATATATTCAGAAAATCACATAAATAATGATTTTTTGAGCAAGCTTTTAATTATAGAAAAACATCGTAAGCACTTGTAAATAATGCTTGTGAGTTAGGATATCATTTTTATGGATATAAACATAGGGTGATATTCCCATCTATATTGATTTAGCCAAGAAGGATCTAAAAATGTGTGAGGAAGATCATTTCATATCTTTTCATCAACATTTATTTGGAGACCATACTGGGGAGATCTTCAATATCTCTCTGGTTAATTTTATGCTTGATTAACATTGATACATCTTCTTTTTTTTTATATTGATTATTTGAATATTTTGTTTCTTAATGACTATATCTATTGCAAGGCAACCCAATATTGAGCCTGGTCTTCAAGATCATACCAACATTACTTTAAATTTGTTCAACACCATTTTAGGCACTGCCAATACTCGTGCTGAGCTTAATCATTCATGGACAACAATTGAATGAGATATTAGTGCACAAGAACGTTGGGAAGCTAGATGTAGACAACCTAGAAATAAGTAGTAACCTTCTTATTCCTTCAGTTTTGGCCTTACTTTCATGTCCTTAGACTCTCGTGTTTCTAGAAGAAGAAGAGGCTTATCACCTAAAATTAATCCTATTTCTTAAATAGGAAGAAGGAACATTGTGTTTTCAACCCAACAAAGTCCTCTAAGGAGAACTTTGCCTGATTCATCTAGTTTGTCTTTCTCTCCCTCACCTATCATCCACAAGATGGCATATAGTGGTGGCTCTGGTGGCACTGGAAGTGATTCCTCCTCTCAATCTTCATCTTCGTTAGTGATCGATAGCTTATATAGCCACCATATCCTTGTCCAATCTACCACAAATCCCACCAAAGTAATTCAAAAGTATGGTCTTTTTCAGTTTGAAGAAGATGCCACAACCACACCGTGGCATGTGTCCTCTCCTCTTAACCTAGAACCTGCTACTCATCCACTTTCTAAATTCAAAGAGAATGTCCCTAGGTTTTCAGGAAATAACACTGTCACTACAAATGAACACCTGGTGGCATTTTCTAATGCTTGTCACAACATAGGAGCAAATGACAACGATACTTTCATGCACTTATTCGTCAATTCCTTGGAAGTAAAGGATGTGACTGATTTCTTTGACCTTCCTCCTAAGATTTTTTCTACTTGGGAGGAGTTGGTCTATTGATTCAAATCCACCTATGGACAATCTAAAATCCCAGCTGAGCAGTTACAGAAGTACAATAACATCGCCTATAAGGATGGTGAGACCATCAAGTCCTTCAACTTGTGTTTCACTAAGTTATACAATCAAATCCCTGAACTCATTCGAACTCAGAACCAAGCCGCTTTCATGCATTATTACAATGCATTACCTTCCTCCTATCATCATAGGCTTGAGGAAAAATCCATTGATAATATCGGTTCCTCTTTGCATACTTGTTTAGAGTATGAAGAACAACTTGAAAGAACAGGTCTTCCCCAAGGAGAATTGGTTAAAGAGACAAACATGTCTGTCCTCTTACAGCTAATACAAGATATGAATAATCATATGATAGCATATGAGTAGAAGGGAATTGTCTCCCTTCTAACCCCTGGAGCTTCATCATGTTCTATACATCCCTTTAGAAACCCAATTGAAAATAATTTTCAGTCTAAGGCTATCTTTCCTCGAAGTTGGCATAACTTTTGCGAGGAACACCACGAGGAAGCCACATGTGAGGTAAGGAAGAGTGCCAGAGATAATCTTTGGTAAAATACCAGAAACTACCATCGTTGTCCTAGAGTTTGCAGATCTGGAAGATGTCATGATCATCAATACTAGGAACAAATCCTACGCTCCCAAAGGAAAATATGGTCCTCCCTGCAATTCTTCTAGCCCAAGCTCATCATCACCAACTGCTACGGTTCATTTTCCTAAGGTTCCTAACATTCAAGGAACAATTTCCCCTCTCCCCTCTTCCAAATACAATATTCTGAATCAGTTGGCCAACATCAAAGCAGATGCCACCCTTTTGTACATGGTTGTCATCCCTGAACAACAAAGGCATCTGAAAAAATTCATGGAAGGAAAAGCTTTCATTGTAGCCAACCTATATGAAGAGGTGAATGAAGAGGATTCGTCTGTAAATAAAGTAGGTGTACATAACCTTAGATACCCTGTAAAAAATCCCCCTTCTTATATTTCTATAAATATTATGGATAAGATCGCCCATTGTTGCCTCATTGATGGCGGTTCGGGCCCAAGTGTGATGTTGAAGATTATTATGTAAGATATAGGCTTGTATTGTACAAATGAAAATGCCAAAAGCATGCTCTTCGATAATAGTCTACAAAAAATGACCATAGGTGAGATTAAATATGTCACCTTAGTTTTGTGCGCACACCCTGAAATAAGGACAACCCTTAGTATTTAGGTAACTGATATGCTAGTAAGAAATTACTCAATCATCTTAGGAATATATTTGCAAGCTTTAATAGGTGGATACCTCTCACTCGATGGAACACATTTATCTGTTCCTTAGAATGGTAAAAACATTATAGTCCTTAGAGAGGGAAGGATTTCACCCTACATAGAGAGTTTCCCACAACCTAATGTAAACTATATCGAAGAGGACCTAGGAGTGTATTCCATCTTTCCTAAGGAGGATAACATTCCCTTGGAACAAATTGATTTAGATGATGGTATGTGGCACATGCACTTTGATGGTTCATTCTCTAATGAAGGTAACATAGTTAGCATTATCTTGATTTCTCTTGTGGGAAAAATACATAACTTTTCTTATAGGTTGGAGTTTGCTTGCACAAACAATGTCACTAAATTCGAAGCCTTATTATTAGGCATTGAAAATGCCTATAATCTTGGCTATGGTCACCTTTCAGTTTTTGGGGATTATGAGCTGGTTGTGAACCTTGTACGTAATATTTACTCCCTTAGAAAAAAATTGATGAAACGATACACCCAAACTATTTGGGAACTTATTTCAAACCTATTATCTTTCAACATCACTCATGTTAAGAGGGAATTGAAATCAATGGATGATCGGTTAGCTATTTTTGCAGCCTCTCCTAATCGACAACTTTTGCCACATAGACCTGATTGTACTTTTCAATATCTATATCGCCCACATATCCCTGACAATATAAAATATTTGCAGGTATTCCCTAACAATGAGATCATTTTTGCTTCCTTTCAAAATGAACCTTTTAAGCCCAAGGAAATTGTATCCATAGAAGATAACAAGATTCGTAAAGGCTTGAATCCTCTAGAGAGTTCGTTTTCATCGAGTGATGTAGGAAGTAAAGAGAAAAATACAGAAGAGGAGTCAAAAAGGAAGGTGGGTGAAACCATATCCTTGAACATTGGGACACCCAAGTCTCCAAATAATGTTAAAATGGATGTCCAATGTTCTGATGAAGAGAAGATGAAGTTTGTCGAGCTACTTGGTGAATTTCAAGATGTTTTTGCTTGGTCTTATGAGGATATTCGTGGTTTTGATCTTGGTATTATACAACATGTCATTCCCCTCAAGGAAGGCATAAAACCATTTAGGAAAAAACAAATACCTATCGACCCTGCATTGAAAGAAACTATTCGAAGGGAGTTGGAAGATTTCTTGAAGGCCAGAATCGCCTTTCTGGTCAAGTACCCTGAACGAGTTTCCATATTGGTACATGTTCCAAATGTCACTGATCATATTAGCTTCTGCATTATTTTTCACACATTCAATCAGGATATTATGAAAAATCCCTTCCCTCCCCCTAATATGGAAATGATTCTGCAGCAAGTTGTAAGGTCACAGATGAGGCCCTTACTTGACAGTTTTTTTGGTTACAATCAAATCAAGGTAAAAAGGGAAGATTCTTACAAAACCACCTTTATCACTAATTGGGGTACCGTGGCTTATGAACGTATGCCTTCTGTATTACCTGATGCAAGTACCACTTTTAAAAGACCTATACAAATACCTCCTGACGAATTGTTTAGTATTCATATCTATCTTGATGATCTAATTGTATACGTTAAAGGGTTGTTAATTACCTTGGAGTTTCAAGTGTTATGGTTGGGTCCTTTCAAGATCGTTTTTTTCCTAGGTACTAATTCTTACATTCTAAAAGTTTTATAGGAGTGATTGTTTTCCTACAACACTAACAGTTCTCACTTGAAACATTACGTGGAACCAACTTGAAAATTTCTAACGCTGTTTGGATTTTTTGTATATTAGTAGTCTAGCTCTACTTTCATTTTTTTTTTCACTGTTTTTCATTTCTGCTTATAGTAGTTTGATTTCTACTTTCTATTTTTAATAATTTCCTACTACTTTTGCATTTCTGTCATTTTATTTCTGCTGTTTTAAATTTTGCAATTTTCATTTTGTTATGATTCTTATTGCTTTTCCATATTTTAGTTGATTTGGTCAAGAATAATATGTTGGTTCAGTTCTTCCACAATGACACTCCTGCAATATATTGTTAGTCAATAACAATCAAGATTACACAGCTGTTATGATGTTCCCCCTGAAAGCACACTTGAATTTGTTATCTTCTCCATTGTTTTCATATAAATAAATTGGTTATATCCCACTTCTGCTTTCCATTTCTTCATCCATTTGAGAATTTAAAAGAGCAAGTCCATAATTTTTATCCTTGAGGTAAAGAGAAGATTCTGGTTTTATGATTATGCACATAGTGATAAACCCCCTCATACTTAACATTTTTCATGAGTTATCCCAAATTCCCAGTGATTTTTCCATTAAAACCATTCACTTCCCCCTGTTGCATAATCATCCTGGTTATATCTTATTGATCTGTTGTTCTTGGTCTGCGAAACCATGTGTTATGAGTTCTAAATATGTTGAAAACAAATTTCCCCGTGGAGTCGTCAGTTTGTTGATGATAAAAATCACAACGAGGATTTCGCTCATAAAGTATTGCTAAAATCCTATTATTATAAGCTAATGATATAGATAATACTAGTAGGCGGGGACCCCTTGTATATTGGAGGATCAGATGAGGTTATTATTTGATATTTATGTTGTTTTTTGACATTGCTTACAGGGTTCTACATGATTGATAATCAAATCTTGGTTTTATTTGTGACAGAATGGCAGATGGATAATGCATGCTATGCGTAGGTTTCGTTGCTCCAAGCTCTAGATTTTATGTATGAATGGATTATATTCACGGTTATGGAATTACTATTTAAGCCATGAATCGTCACATGTTGTACCTGCACAAGACACATGTCAGTTATAACAAGAAATAAGAGAAATAGAAAAGATACCTATGGAAAAATCTAAAGAGAAGAAACTAAACTATCCTATACTATGCTACACTATATGCATTTGAAATTAAAGAAATGATGTTAGTCCGAACTAACCATTGTAGTGGCTATACGATGTATTGAGATATATGAAGGCACATTTGATATTCGTCATGGTATGTTTGGAAATGGTTAATGTGATATAGGGTGGTGCATTTGGCAAGTAATGGATGTTGGTTTCGATGTATGGATTAATTGATGACTGGATGGTGTGTACTAAGTAATTGAATGAGTAGAGGGTGGAAACCATGTGCATTTACTACACGTCAATCCATAACTCTCCCACTGGATTTCACCCTATCTTGGTTATTTTCATTTGATTTTGCTGTGGTTAAGCTCTGAATATTTAGGCAAGGAAGTAATTCTCGACCAAGCTCGAATTTTTAAATCTTTTTGGTTACAGGTATGTTTTTCTCACCATCCATAAACTCACTTTACTTATGAAATAGATGTTTGCTCAATGATGTATTGGTATGTTCTTTTATTAGGGTTGGCAATTGTGTGAACTCATGATGTTTCTCTTGGATGGTTGAAGTCACGACTTCATTGATTATTTTGAGTGGTGGAAGCCATGAAGGATCTATGTTGTCTTTATGGTTTTTTTTGGAGAGTTCATTTCGTCCAGACTTGTTGGTTGTCTCCACATAGTTCTTGTCACCATACCCAATCATATTCTCTGTTATGGGGTTGTTGGGTTTGATTTTGAACCACCTTGTGTCACTGCATATCGTTTCACCTGGTTGTGGGATCGTTTATGTTATTGGAGTTTGTGCAATGGGTTATGATGGCTATTATGCCAAGAGGATTTCTTTAGGGTTGGTTTCTATTTCATGGCTCTGTTTTTATATCAGCATTATTCAGTTTTCTTTTGGAGAAAACCACGAGGGTTATTACCTGCGTGTTCTCAGTGTTATTACTGGCTAGTAAGAAGCCTCTGCTCCTATGTTCATAATCTTCCTACCTGGTGTGAGTTGTCACTCTGTCTTGCAAGCTATTGGTTATGTGGCTTATGTGTCCACCATTTTGTCTCGAAGGGTTCTCCTATTTTTTTGGTGTAGTCGACTCCAGTCTCCCTGTGTTGGTTCCACCGAGTGAAACCTTGATTATTTAGATCTCATCATTGATTATTCAAAGCCTGATTTTGATATTTTGAACCAGTTATATCCTGTCGGGTATATTGTTGTTTGTTGTGAGTTGATGGAGTAGGGAGTAGCATCAATAGTGGTTGATTATTGGCTCATCTATGTTAATAACATTGACAATGGTTCTTATTTTTGGTAGATAGTTGCTGCATTATTTATGATGACAGTTGAATTGATAGCTCGACATGTTTAATTGGTTGATTTGAGAAATGAAAATGGACACACAGTCATTGCCTCTTGTGTTGTAGCAATTTGATTGTTATACCAACATTATTTTATGGTTTGATTAAGTCACAACGATGCTTCTTGCATTATGTGCTCTGTGTTTCCTACAACATGGTATAAGTTGAAATGATGGTTGTTGTTGCTGTGTGTTTAATTGCCCGATCGAGATCATTTTAATTGAAAGTATTGATAGTTGTGACTTGGTTGTCTGTTGTGTATGTTTTATGGATATCGTGCATCATATCATTGATTGCACCATCAGAGATGGGCACAAGTTCTATAACAGTATGGTCTCATTACAATTTAATTGTTAAATTGATTAGAGGAATGGAATCATGCACGATTTTAAAAAAACTTGTGTCTGTGTTTGATTTGAAGAATTAATTTATGGACAGTAGTTTATGGTTTGGATGCTGAACAGAGTCAATACAAATGATTGTGTGTTCTGTTGTTCCAAAGTTTGTGTTTTAAGGCTATAAAACACACAGCCTAGGCATCCGAATATGATAATGCTTTTAAAGCTAAGAAACAAAGAAAACCAGATCAGAATCAGTTTCTTAATTGTCTCTGTCTTTCTTCCCTTTGTTCTTGGATGGTTATATCGAGTTCTATCGCTGCCCACGACCTCTCTAACTCGGTTCGGTTCGTTGCAGTTTGTAAGATAGTGTTAAACAGATTCAATGCTATGCTAGTTTGATCTTGCAAACCGGGTTCTATGTTTGGTTGTCTTTCGTTTGGTACTGTCATGGGTAATTGATTTTTATGTTTTTTTATTGAAGAGTTTTTGATAAGTTTGTTACTTCAGATATTCAGGTCGAATATTAAATAAACAACTTTAAAACTTGAAACAGAAANTTGAAGAAATGTTAGAGGTTGGCATTATTAGACCTAGCCAAAGTTCTTACTCTGCACCAGTGGTAATGGTATTCAAGAAATATGGCTCATGGCGTATGTGTCCAGATTATAGAGAACTCAAAAAGATCACTATTAAAGATAAGTTTCCCATTCCCATCATTGATGAATTGCTAGATGAACTACATGGAGCAATCTATTTCACAAATTTGGATCTCCATTCAGGGTATCATCAAATTAGAATGAAGGATGAAAATATCCCCAAAAGAACATTCTAAACTCATGAAGGCCATTATGAATTTTAGGTAATTCCTTTTGGCCTTACAAATGCACCTTCCACATTCCAAGGGTTGATGAATTCCATTTTCAATCCCTTCCTTCAAAAATTTGTGTTAGTATTTTTTTATGATATACTAATCTATAGCAAGTCCTGGGAGGATCGTGTGCGACATGTTGGCAAGGTACTACAACTACTAAATGAGCAACAACTATATTCCAAACCATCCAAATGTTTCTTTGGAGTGAAGGAGCTAGAGTATTTGGGTCATATTTTATATCATGAAGGTGTCAAGGTAGACCCTAACAAGATTAAGGCCATGATGGACTGGTCGATTCCCAAAACATTGAAGAATCTTAGAGGATTTTTGGGTTTGACAGGTTAATACTGCAAGTTTGTTTGGCACTATGGAAGAATAGAAGCACCTTTAACAACACTAAATAAGAAGGATGCATTTTCATGGACTCCAGAGGCAACTAAAGATTTTGAACAACTTAAAGAGATGATGTGCAAAGCTCCTATCTTGACCACTCTAGACTTCACAAAAACCTTTATTGTGGAATGTGATGCCTCGAGAAATGGAATTGGTGTTGTGCTAATGCAAGAAGGAAGGCCCCTGGATTTTGAAAGTCAACCACTAAAGGGAAAGGACTTACACAAACCCATTTATGAGAACAAAATGATGGCAATACTACATGCATTGAATAAATGGCATTCTTACCTAATAGGTAGGCACTTCAAGGTCAAAACAGATCATGATAGTCTTAAATACTTCTTGGAATGAAGACTATCTTCAGAAGAACAACATGAATGGGTAACCAAGATATTGGGTTATGATTTTGAAATCGTCTATAAAAAAGGGAAGAAAAATGTTGTGGAAGATACACTCTCAAGGAAGGATGAATATGTTGATGCCTTTCTTTGTTCTATCTCGATCATCCAACCTGATTGGATAATATAAGCAAGGGATGAATGGAAGAATGACGAAAAATTGTGGACTCTCATTCAAAGGTTGCAGGTGGATTCCAGTACATCACATACATTTACATGGAAAAATGATTCACTATGGTACAAGTATCACTTATATTTATGTAAGAACTCCCTATTCAAACAAAAGGTACTATTGGAATTGCACACCTCTCCAGTAGGAGGGCACTCAGGATTTTTAAAAACCTACCATATGGTCAAGAAGGAATTTTTTTGGGATGGCCTTAAAACTAATGTTCAAAGGTTTGTGGCAAAATGTTTGGTTTTCCAACAAAATAAGGTGGAAAGAATTAAGAACCCAGGTCTTTTACAACCATTAGCCATTCCAAGTCAGCATTGGGAGGAGGTTTCCATGGATTTCATAATAGGGTTACCGAAGTCTGAAGGAAAGGGTGTCATCATGGTGATTGTTGATAGACTGACCAAGTATGCACACTTTTGTGTACTCTCTCATCCCTTCAAATCCAGTACATTTTCCACCACATTCATGGAGACAGTTCAAAAGCTACATGGAATCCCAAAGATTATTGTAAGTGATAGAGATCCCATATTCACTAGAAATTTTTGGACATAATTATTTTCTTGTTTGGGTACTCA
>JZKD02S1972013.1:354510-365161 GCA_000966675.3 Picea glauca
GTAAGCATTTTTCAGTCATTTGTTATCAATGAAATAAAGTCTTATTTCCGCTGCATCTCTGCGTTTATGTGTATTTCTGTATTTCATTGTGTTCCTACATAAATCCGGATCATTATTAATAGGTGCTTAACACAAAATAACAAACATACAGTAAAATTGGTTTTGTATTCAATAAGGGAATAAGTTGAAACTATAAAATGCAGCGGAAACAAGCTTGTTGGAATGGTCGCAGCTTATCTCTGAGAAGATGATTAAAATGAGGCTCTGAAGGCCCTTTTACAATAAATAGGAATGCCAAAAACCCTAGACATCCAAAAACCTAACCCTAGGAGATGAAGCACCAAAAGTCATGTGGGCCCCATTTGGGTAAGTTGTACATCAACTTCCCGGGGTCGTAACTTTTGCATACGATCTCCATTTTAGGCGCATGATAGCCCGTTGGAAAGGTATCTTTGAGGAGATTCATTTTGGGAGAAATATTGAAGGAACTTCCATGTTTCTCCCCGTTTCCCCAAAAACGTCGTTTATGGCCTCAAAATGGCCCCGAAAGTTAAAAACTACTAAAAATAGTAAATTATAAAAATTGCCAGAAAACTGTTTTGAGCCAGTTGGAAAAGGTGGGTGGCCACCGATATCCACCCAGTTCAGTATTATCCAATCTTTAAATAAATTATGAGGCATTTTTTTGATTATTTCAAATGGATATTGGAGGAAGTGCACATCCTAAGCGTTCAACTAGCAAAAGAAAAAAGACATATGTACGTGGGCGTGGACCTAAAACTATTAAATCAGAAAGAACACAATGGGTGGAAGAGGATATGACAATGGATCCTCCAGACACAACACATAATTGCACTGAAAAAGAGGTTGTTCAAGACTATTATATTGATGTATATATGTTCATACCTTTTATATTATAATTTGTTAAGCCATATTTGATTATATTTCTTTGAAATTGATACATTTATTATTTATCTAATTGTTTCCAAACATTAAATAATGGTTTTGTTTGTTGATAGGTAGAATATGATGATGAAATAATGGCTACTAATACCCAAGATCCAACTAGGATATTACTATTTGGATGGGATGATCCAAACCATCCTTTAAACCATACCAAGGCGAAAAGAGCATATTTAAAGAGAATTCTACAACCTAAGAAATTTGAACAGCTGATGAGATTAGCATACACTGATGAAATGCCACCTAGCGTTACTGATGATGATCATGATAGTGAAAATGCAGTGCATGAAATGCTGACAAGTTTCTTTGGGGATGGAAACAATTATTACAACAATGATCATATGGATGACAATAGCAATGACAACAAGGGTAATTGTTGTCAACGTAATGTTGATGATAAAAACCTAAAAGAATCAATCAAGCAAGAAAAAAAGGAGCCCGTGTTCAAATATGGTGCAAGTAGAACCTCAAAACTGACATGCACATTAATATTATTAGAAATCAAGTCACTATTTGGTTGGTCAGACAAAGGATTCACCACCCTACTGAAGTGAGTTGAAATCTATTTCTTACAATGAATTGTCAATTGGTGTACGTAATTCATTTATTAATAGTCCTAATATATATTTACATATCAAACATGTTCATCATAAGTCAAACATTCAATTTATCTAATATTTGGAAAGCTTACAGGGCACTAAAAACCAAAATGTTTCCTGAAGAGAATGTGTTGCCATCAACTTGCAGAGAGGCATGTCAATTGTTGGTTAAGTTGGGGATTGAATATAAGAAAATTCATTCATGTATAAATGATTGAATTTTATATAGAGATGAATATCAAGACAAGGTATAATGCCCTGTATGCAAAGAGAACAGATATCGTATAGATTTACAAGGTCCTACAATTCCAAAGAAGGTCTTATGTCACATCCCAGTTATACCTAGACTTCAACGAATGTTTCATTTCAATTCACTTGCACAATTGATGGACTGGCATGCAAAGAATAAGAGTAAATATGGATTCATGTGAATTGTGTCTCACTCAAAGAATTGAAACACATAGAGGAAAAATGACCAAGAAAATTCAAAGATGAACCCTGTAGTATCAGGTTTGGTCTTGCAATTGATGGAGTGTTCCCATTTTCATTCATGAGCTCAAATTATAGTGTTTGACCAGTCGGATTGATAGCATACAATATTTCCCCATGGATGAGTGTTAGAAAGGAGAACCTTATGCTGACTCTCATTGTTTCAGGAAAACATCAAGTTATAAACATGGATGTTTATCTTGCGCCTTTTATTGATGAGATTCAACTCCTATGGAAAGGCATAAGAATGTATGACATATCACGTCCTCCATCAAATAGTTCCTTCATGTTGTATGGTGTGCTAATTTGGACTATTCATGATTCCCCATGACTTGGTGTTTGTTCCAGTAAGACAATTATTTTTACGTATTTACACTAATAAGTTTTTTTCATCCCAACTCTCATACTCAATTTTATACTATTATTTTTATGTTATTAACCTTACTTATTGAATTTTAGGGATTCAAACAAAGGGAATATTTTCATGTCCAATATGTGCAAAACAATTTCAAGGGTGGTATTCTAAAGATCTACATAAATTTATTTATGTAAAAATTAGATTTTTTCTACCACCAGATCATAGGTTTAGAAACCGCCATAAGAATTAATTTGATGGAAAATTCAAAAATAGAGGCCCTCCTATGATTATGGGTCAAACTAATTGTCTTAAGAAGTATTAAGATGATGAACTGAAAGCTTGGCAGGATTTTTTTGATGGGGGTGATTCTATTGAAGAACCAAAACAAGTTGTAATTAAGATGCGAGAAGGGATGAAAAGGAAATCCATATTTTATGGTCTCCCTTAGTGGAAGGATCTATTAATATATCACCTATTAGATCCTATGCTCATCTTAAAAAATGTCCCAGATTTAATATTTCAACATATATCAGAAAAAGAGGACACCTTGTCTTTGAGGAGAGATATTTCTCTTTCGCATACCAAATTAGATAGAAAACATTTGTGGCCAAACAGGGAAAATGAATCATATGCAGAAGCTCCATGTATTTTGAAAAAGAAAGAGCTAGACCAACTAAAAAATGTCATACGTTCAATAAGGACACCTACTGGCTATGGGTCATCATTGGTTAAATATTTTACAGTTGATGGACATATCATAGGATTTAAAACACATGTTTTTCATAATTTTATGAAGGTATTATATATCATCATTTATATATTCTAATATTCTATTGTGTGACAAAAATAACTAATGACATTTCATAAATGTGTTCGAAAACATATCATGCCATTGACAATTAGGGGGGATTCATGTCTTACCGTTGACTTCAGGAATTCCATAAGTGAATTGTCAACATTTACAAGGTATGTGGTATGGAATGTTCATGCGTGAGAGACATAGATATATTTTATTTCATTTTAATTTTTTCCTAAAGGTTCATACTAATTTACTATTCTTATATTAGGTGGGTGACATCCAAGGAGATCCACGAATGTGAAGTGCCAAAATGGAAGAAGAAAATTGTAGAAATTGTATTTGTATTTGAGAAGGATCTCCCTACAAGTTTCATGGAACTACAAGTCCATTTACTTATACACCTAGTTGATGACATTGAATTGGCGTGTGTCGTATCAACAAGGTGGATGTTTTTCTTTGAGAGATATATGAAAACTCTAAAAAGATATGTCCGACAAAAGGCACATCCAAAGGGTTGCATGGATGAAGGGTATGTATTGAATGCATAATTTTTCTTCCTATGTGAATTCCTTGGTAAGGATATCAAAGATGGGCCATGCTTCTAGGATGAAGAGCAAGCATCATATATTATTGATGGAGAAAAAACACAATCTAGTGGTGTTCAAGTAGAAATTAGTAAGTAAACTCATTTTCATTGTGGTTGTTTTTATTGCATTCATTAATTTAATATGTAGTTTATTTGTCAAATTAACAAAATGGCCTTTGAAGTTTGGAATAAACTTGCTGACATGTAATAGGTGTAGACGAAAGTGCTATACTCGAAAAGTTCAGTATGTACCACATGGACTTTATGAACAAATCGATTGATTTGTATGATAAAAAAAGAGAAGAAGTGTCAGAAGCAAGGAAACAATTTAAGAGATCAAACCCAAGGAATATCCCATTTCCTATTGATCTACAAGGGGAATGGGGCAAAGATTGCACACTAGAATGGGTTACTAAACAAATTCAAAATCAAATAGAAGATGTGGGTATAAATTCAAAAATAATAGAGGATGAAATCAACATGTCTAGAGGATGTGAAATAAAGGTACAGTTGGAATTTTACAAAATGTTGTTTCCTTACAGTTTTGATACTATTACTTATTTTAATATTCATCATTTTATTTGTTTTAATCGAAATAAATTGTCTTTTATAGGCGAGGAAATATCCATTAATGTGGGCATATGGTCGACATTATCGTGTATAATGTGTAGATGTAAAGAGATGATCCTTCGATTGTGGCATCATGGTTGACTTCAAGCAATCCATTCGATCAAGCTCAAAAGATAATAATATTATTGAAGGAAATCTACAATATGTTGGGAAAATACAAGAAATTATTGATTTGGATTATCTCTCTTTTAAATGTTGTATTTTTAAGTGTATATGGTATGAATAATTTGAGAGGACATGAAGAAATGATACCCATAGTGGATTATTTTCTATAGATTCCTCAAGGTTCCTATCGGAGGATAAGGAGCCTTATGTTCTACCAATTCATTGTGAGCGGGTATTTCTTTAACTCAAACTGCAACAAGTGGTAGTGATCAATAATGTATTAATACATTGTTTATTGTGAATATATACATGTGTTTATGAATCAATAAAATTGTTATAACATATGTCTAATATATGTATATTGTACTCATTCATGTGCAAGTATTTTTCTATGAAGATATTCAAGACCTGAAATGGTTGTTTTTCATACATTATGATCCAAGATTAAGGTATGTATTTGATGATGCATTAGTGGATACTGATCAAAACAATGATGGTGAAAAAAATGAGATAGATGGATTAGACAACATTGAAGAAATTAACATCCATGATGATGCTGAAGATGGTTATGTTCAGGCACAAGAAGACAACAATTCAGAGTTAGATGATGTTATGGAAGACAACAATATGGATGGTATACAAAGTGATAATCCAAATACATCTGGTAAGAATATGGATGATCTACATTCAAATTTCAATGACGATGAAGATGATGAAAGTCAAGATGAGGATGATGATAATATTAACTACTTGAAAGATCATATGAACATTGACAATGATACACTAGATGACATTGTTGCAGACAATGATGTTAATGACCAAGACTTCTAGATTTCAAAATTATTTGTAATCCATGTTTAAAAAATGATGATTCTTATGGACTAGTGTTTGAAATGGTTCAATATTATTTGTGTCAATACAAATCACCTATTGTAATATCGTTAAAGTGTTCATGATATGGTATGAATTGTTGGAAGAAAAAATAAGATTACTTGTATACTTCTTCCATCCATTTTATATCAACATATGTTCATGAAGGCAAAAAGGCTATATCAACATATGTTCATGAAGACACATAGGATTAATTCCTTCTACTATGACAATTGATGTTGTCCTTAATTCTCTATTCATGTCCTTAGATGTAGATCACACTCTAAGGATGTTGAGTGCATCCTCATCTCAACATCAGTACATGGCACCATATATCATATATCACATATCATCAAGGCATTTGTCTCATCTAACCATGTCAAAATTTGACCTAAACCCTAACCCCTAATCCATTAACCCTTAAATCCTAGTTAAGCCCTAATCCATAAACCCTTAAGCCCTCAACCTTAGTTAATCACTAATCCCTTACCACAAAAGAACTAAATCCCCTAACCCATAATCCATTGACCCTTATAGCCTAGTTAATCCCTATTCCCTAAACCCTTAATCCCTCAACCTTAGTTAATCACTAATCCCTTACAAAAAAATCCCTAAATCCCCTAACTCCCAAGCCATAAACCCTTAAACACTTAAACACTACTCCCTAATCCCCTTAATCCATAAACCCCTATGCCCTAAGCACTTAAAAATTAATCCCCTAGCCCATAATCTCTAAGCCATTAACCATTAAAATGTCTAACCCCTAAGCGCTAAATCCCTTATCTCTTGACTCTTAATCCATTAAACGCTAATCCCTAATTCTCTTAACCCTTAATCCCTGTACCCCAAATCCCTAAATCCCATAATCCTCAAATCCCCTATCCACTTAACCCCCAACACCTCAACTAATTAACTATTTAGGCACATTCGTCACTAAAACCCATTCACTGCTCACCGTGCGACATTGATGGATGACATTGGTGATGTGTTTGGAATACATTAATCCATGACATTTTGAGAGAGTTTCGACAAGAATTTCATAGATGTGAATGAAAAACGATGATAATGAGACTGCATGATCAACGTTGATGCAAACTTGGATGATATCAAATATTATGTGGGGACATAAGGTATCCTTGGGTCTTGAAACCCTCACATACCATTAAGGCATGTGTCTATTCTAACCATGTCAAATTCCAACACATGTAGTAATAGTTTGAAGAAATTTGAACATTGGCCCCATTCAGTGCTCACCATGCCACATCAGTGGATGACATTGGTGATTGACGTGTTGGAAGAGGTTCCATGAAATTTAAAGAGAGTTTCGACAAAGCCCTAACTTCCCTTGTTACAAGGGAAAAAATCTATATGGCCAAGGGTAAACCACAACATACAGGTATGACTGCAAAAATCAACTCAATTCCAACATGTGCTATATAAAATAATCTGTAATACGAGGAAGAAGACTACCTCAGTCCGATCGTTTGATGTCATTCCACCATTGAGAACTTTGACCCAAAGCTTTACATCTTCAAGAAGTTCTCAACAAACAAGCGATGCAAGTATATAGTGACAATATATAAAATGAGTTAGCACATCAGATAGCATAATCTATTAATAAACATTACAAATATGCCCATGGATAATAATCGTATATTTGCAAGATATCAATAGGATGGGAAAGAAGTATTTCTATTAATAATTGATCGACAGAAGTATCAACATTATAGACTTCTATGTCGTCACGGTTCGAAACCAAGAAACCAAGTTCCTTCCAGCTGGGTCTCCACCACTTCAATCCTCCACCGAAGGCAAGCTCATAGGAAAGAGGCAATGAGGTCCTCTCAACAACAAGGGAAGAGCTTGGGGGCTGAACACTATGTTTAGACTTGAGGGACAAAGGGATGCAGAATCAATATTAAGTAATTTCTCCAGAGTAACTTTGCTCTCAAAGTTGAATGTTTTCTCCTCTCTTTTTCCATAGCTCGAAATTGTGATTTTATAGCTTCCAGAATGTAACTGAAGGGCCAAGTCGAAACGTTTCCAGTATATGGAAGGCCAAGGATCAGAGATCTTTTGTCATGACAAGGAAACCCAACTTCATTTTGTATTTTCTAGCACAAATCCCGATATATGTGAGCTGTAGTGGAGAAGCAAGCGTATACGCATATTGCAAGGAAGTTAGGGAGCGTATATGTGGAAAAATATATATTTGGCTCTAGGTTTGTCAAAAATAGGGGTTTGATAAGTCTGCATAGGGAAATGGATAAAATTCCCTCTTTGAAAGATAGCAATGATGAGATAAATCTCACTATAAAATATGCCCCCTAATGTGTGAGATCAGAGGAGTATCTGCGATGGCCGAAATACATTATAAATAACCCAGAAGTGAAGTGGTAGAGAACCATATGGATGAACTCAATTGCTCATTACATTATGTACTAACTTTGCATACATGGTTGCCAAGAATACAATGCAGATCCATGTGGAAAATATACCAAACAAGTTTTCATGGCCATGAATAGGAAAATATAAATGCGGTTATATGCCAAGAGATGTCATAGTCATGAACAAGGCCTAGTGAAACCAGTCTTAAAAATAAATATGAAGATATATGTATACCATGGAGTACAATTTGATCTCCCATGGTCACTGCAGTCAAATAGGTATTGGTCCAATGAAATGGAAGCAACAACTTAGGAAAGATGTGGCCACATAGTGATGTCTTCAAGTCTTCTACACTATCTGCCAATGGTGCAAGTCTACATCATCTAAATAAATGAGTTGAGTTCGAACATGATGATACATCGTTTGATTATTGGTCATTGAGGTATACCATTAACAAACATGAGACAACCTACCGATGATGGAAGTAGGTATCAAGGAACCGAGTACATCTCTACAAATGTGAATAAAGGAGTTGGTGTCGAACACTTGAGAGATCCATTGATCAGGAGACATTGATGTATTCCCATATGTCAATGGTGAGAGAGCCTGCCATTAATGACTGCAAGCCTCAAGGTACTCATAAAACTCTAGGTCTCATATCCAGAATAAATGAGCTAAAGTCAATGGAAAGAGACTCACCGAAAGGAGAGCATTAAGGCATCTCTCATCAGTCAGCACGAGGAACAAAGCACGAGCTTCATGATTTGGTGGAGATTAGACGAAGAACATGTTCATGAACCAATGACCCTATGCGTGTTTTGGGTGTGCCAAATGCAAGAGGTACATGAAAAATACCCTCTGAATAGCAGCCAATGATGAAAACTGCTGACAAAGGAGAGGAAACCACCAATAAGGCTAATGGAATCCAAGACATTGCATGAATCCCAATGTGTGAATAGATGTCTTTCCGTCGAACACAAGGGAAGATACCCAGTCAATGACTCATGATGAAATGTCGATTGTCGGGTTCAAGGTGACCTACCAATGATGAAAGTAGGGCCAGGGTGCATCATAAGGCCAAAGTATCATGTTATCCTGAGACAAACTGAGGGTATGGCTGACATGCAAAGTCAATTTTTCTGAGGAGTGGCCGACACAGGTTGATAGACTTCCTTTGAACAAGAGCATGAGACATATGGTGGACTCTAGTAGCATAGACTTAATGATGTGACATTTAGATGCAGGAGGCATCCATAATGTTCTCTATAGTGACTGGAATATTAACCAGTCGGTAGAGAAAATTCTGTAATGAGATCAACTTCCTAAGGCCATGCTAAACCCGAAATTATGATGATGCAAGGACTCAATAACTTTGTTCTCTATTCAAAGGTGACACGACTGCTACCAATTACAATATAGTACTCCCTTCCTGCCCATCTTGTTGTTTTTTCATAACAAATGAATGCTATGATACAGTGGAGGGAATGAGTGTCACAAGTAAGCAAAACTAGTTCCAGCAGTGGAACGTACCTATGCTCAATGCAAGGAAATGCATGTGGGAGATGGACACTCAGGGTGATGTTCCCACCAGGGTATAGGGTGTCAAATTGCGAAGGATAAAAACAAGGCTCTGCTTGGTTGAGAATGCAAAATTTCTCAGGCAACGATTTATAACGCAAAGCGAGAACCGATGAAAGGCTCAATACTGCAAGCGAGGGCATGAGATGCAATCACAACTTAAAAAATGTCCTTTTTTATATATTTTAGTCTACTTGGTGTGAAAAAGGGGTAAACTTGTGCCAAATAGACATATTTTCAAATCCAATTTACGAGTGTGAAAAAGACAAGTTCACTCAAAAATCTTTTCAATTTTTGATAGCGAGTCGGAAAAGAGATTAACTAGGAATCATGATATTTCAAATCAAGTTTTAATGAGTGTGAAAGGGACAAATTACTCTGCAAATCTTTTCAATTTTTAATAACGAGTCAGAAAAGAGATTAACAAAGACTCATTTTTTGTTGTAATCAACATGAAGAGGGGGAGGCCAAGGCTCCTATCCCGGCCTTTTGCCGAAAGTTAGTATCAGGGATGATTTTAGGGGCTAAATTTCGCTCATGGGATAATTTTCCATGGTTTTTCCAACAATGAGATTCGCTATTTTAAAAATGATTTGCCCAAATTCTATAGGATAAAATTATTTTACCTTAAAAATCGCCAAAATTTTATAAAAACTATATAAAATACTTAGAAATTTGAAGAGTTTTACAAAAAATCGCCAATCATTTATAGTTGGCATATGAAGGATTAGTAAGATTCGCCAAGGTTTCTAAATTTTAAAATAAATTTCCATCCTTAAAATCATCCCTGGTTAGTATCTTGCAGATAGCTGACAGAAGCTTAGGAAAGCCCAAAGTTCTCCAAGTCGATGAAGAGAAAGTGCTAACGGAGTACATAGTCTCTATTATGGTTTGAATAATTTCTCTTAATGGAAAAGACATAGGTGGGGGTATGGTATTGTTATCACTGAAATTTCGTTCGCACAGGGCGACAATAACTCAACATCATCAACACAGAAAAACAATCATCCATGGCACAAGGATTAACTCCACAGCACATCAAAAAGGCCAAAACTATACAAAGTTGGCTAAAAAGATTAAAAAGCGCACCGCGCCCATGGTAAACTAGCGCATGCGCGCGTTATATTCATACATAGGGCGCATATGCGCGGCTGTGGGGTGCAAAACCTGTGCGCCTGCCAAACGGCGCATTTATGAAGCTGGTCGGCCTCCCAACCACTAATGGATCGGCTCCCAAGACGATTTGACATCAAATCCGAGCTCAATCTGCATGGGGAGGCTGGTCA
>JZKD02S1972013.1:386209-410022 GCA_000966675.3 Picea glauca
AATATATGAGAAATTCAGAGCCAGGGAGAGCCAAGAATTGGAGAGGAGGATTTTAATCCTTTCTCTTTTGTATACTATTTCTTTTGTAAACTTTTTATTTCTTTTCAAATGGAATAATGGATGGTCGGAATCTTTGGGAGGAAAGAATTGGAGAGGAGGATTTTAATCCTTTCTATTTTGTATATTATTGTTTTTGTAAACTTTTTATTTCTTTTCAAATGGAGTAATGGATGGTTGGAATCTTTGGGAGAATGGACGAGTATTTTCAAAGAAGAATATGAAATTCCAGATTTCTTAATGGCTTTTGTCTTGTGAGTAAAATGGTTTTATTTTCTTTATAATATCTTCATATTCTTTGAATAATTGATTATGCATTGATTTAAATAGCTTTAGTATTTTTTATCAATACATGGTTAATTATTATCATTTATGTATTAATTTTTCCAATCTTTAAAGTCTATTATCCAAAAAAATTCTTCCAGGACTACAGAATGGACAAGTGATTCCAAAAACTTAATAGAATGACATATATGCATTTTGGATTTAGCATTTTGTTTATAATGTTGTTATTTATGTTTGTTTAATCCTGTTACATGTGCAGGTCTGATATCTTTAGATTAAGTGATCTGTGATGTGTAGGAGGTTTATATTATAAATACCATCTATCATTTGCTTCATCAAAATACAAATGCTGTGATTATATATTCAATTTAAATAATGGGATTTATCTTTGAGTTTTAAATTGAATGATAAAATGCATAGATTGCTTCCACATTTAGCTTGCTGTAATCATGTATAATTATGAGACCACAGGTTTATGTTTGTGTTTCCTTTTCTTTCACCTAAGCTGCCAATACATGTTCTGAATTTATTTAGAATAGTCATAAGGTTCATTGCAGATTCCTCTCTTGGACATGGCAGTTGGATGTTCACCACTCATGCAGATGCTTCGATACACCTCACTAATTCACTGACATGATAGCTTCTTTGTATTTTTCTGTCATTTACATATCATTGAAACTATAATTTATGGTTCAGATTTGACTATCCACATGTTCATGTTTCATTAAATTTTTTTTGCAAGATTCTTTAAATTTATAAAAGAAAAACAATAAATATTTTTATGTGCTTTATTTATCTGCTTCCTAGAAGAAATCATTTTTCACATTGATTTTCGTAAGTTTCGATTAAAACTTGCTGCTTGTAAATCATGTAAATATATGAGACTTATATACCTTTTGCTTAAATACAACTACTATAGTTACATCAGAACATATGTACATATTGTTACCCATGATTTTGGTCATCATGATGGTGTACTCAGGCCTTTCATAAGAAATTTCTCCTAAGAAAAGTTACTTTCATCTCTTCCCAGAAAACTCATTTTTGAAGAAGGTTCGCAGGCTGCTAGTATAACAAGGTGAGAGAATGACCCATTCTCGCAGGCTGCCTTAAGCCAGGGTGCGAACCTCTCTCATTCTGCTGAACAGCTAGGGTGCGAACTCTTCCTAAATCATGGAAAAAGATGAATTTTCGATGTTTCTAGAAGGGAATCTTCTAGAAGGATGGGTTGGCATTCGAATGGTTATCCTTGTACTGGATTCTCTGATATTTTGGGATCATTCTTATCCAAGTAAATATCTTATTCTCTCCTATATATTGAGAGAATTCTCATGGAAAAGGTTAAGCAAGATTCATTGGAGAATTGGTGACAAAATTGTGTGAAGGACTTAACCTGAATAGTAGCTTGGAGACTCTAGCAAAGTCTATCAAGGTGATTTGATCTTCTTCATGCAAGGATTGAGCAAGTGTGTTTGTGGGAGCCAAGAGCCATTGAAAGGAATCTTATGACATCAAGGCGATCAGGTTGTAATCTTTACTTTCCATTAATATGATACAGCGACATGTCCCTTTCCCATAAAGCTATTCTCACTTTATTGTGTAATTCCTTGATCACATGCATAAGTTGATTGTTGAATATATTGTGTTACCTTCACTTTGGTTGGTTTGTGTTGTCTTGGTCTTGACCTCATGAGAGTACCAGAGTGAAGTGATGCAGGATAATCTCTCCATGCCATCCAGCCAGCCAGCCACGTCGACGCACATGCATTCAAATGCTGAAAGGGAGGCGCAGCCTCATTTAAATCTGAATCGAATGTAAATTTAAATTTTAGGCTGTTGAGCCATGGGAAGCCATGCCTTTGTGTAGGCGTTAGGTAGTTCAACCTTTAATATTTGTAAGGCTGAGATCTAGATCTGGATAGCGGACTAGACAACCCATTAATGTAATTTAATTGGGTAGGTAGACCTGGAGGGAAGCGCTCGATGAGCCCCCTCAGGTAAAAGAGATTTCAGATCTCATTTTGAGTTAGGAGAGATAGGATAGAGTAGAGCTAGTGTAGAGATGAGAAGAGCCAGAGAGAGCTTGAGGACACCATTGTAAAAATACAGACATTTTTCCATTTTTAATACAAAACAACAGTTTTTCCTGCATGAGTTCTGTATTATGCGAATGTCTATTGAGTGTTCTATTATTTTGTAAATGTATGTTGTGGTTATGCGTTTGTAGGGAGTTTATTTGATTTTAGGAGAATGTCTTTGAGGCTTCACACCAGGAGGGTGTGACAGAATGCTACAGGTTCTGATAGCCGGTGCGTTGATGCACTTCTGAACTCTGCGGAGTCAGACGAAGATGTGTTGTGGCACAGGAGCTGGAATCATCAACTCAAAGGAATACCTCAAGGTTGTTGAACACCTTAGAGGCAAGGTTGTGTAGCTGAGACACAGTTGCAGACAGAATCACTGAGGATTCTATAGAAGCTCTGCCAGGTGGGCATTGAGCGTAAGAACGAGGTGCATTTGAGGAAGAACTCTACTAAGAGTTTAAAGAGAATAGAATCACTGAGGATTCTGGAAGGATCTACTAGGTGGGCATTGAGTGGGTGCAAGGAGTGCATAGGAGAGAGAAGATAGAACTGTTGAACGTTCTATGGAAGAAGGAACTCTGCCAGGTGGGAATTTGAGTCAGTGTGCAAATAAGCACAGTGGAAGAAGAGAACTCTTTGAGTTCTAGGAATTGAGGAAGAGTCCATTGAAAGATATTCAGTGGGTTGCTAAATACCCAGAAAGACTCAGCAAGAAATTGCTTGAGCAGAGTACAGTCAGGAGGGCGTCAATTTCTCCATTTGTGGGAGAAGGAAGAAAGATAAAATCCATCAGGGGGTCCGAGTACCTGGAGAAGCTCAGAAGGAACAACACTTTAGTGTGCGGGGACTCTACAAGAGCGTAGATGTCAGAATCCTTTGAGGATTCGAGAAAGGAAAAAGTTCAGGAGGAACAACATTTTTATATGCATAGCATAAGATCAGAGTCGAGGAGCTCGCTTAGAGGAGAAAGGGGAATAAGGTTGAGGCCTCTGAGAGAATTTGAAAATTCTTCCAAGTACAGGAAGAAAGCATGCAGGAATCTTAGAAGGGAGCAACAACAGCTGTCAGATCGGCTGGGAAAGAAGATCTGGGTCGTTGATTTTCACGTCCAAGAGGAGGGCGCAGGAGAATTGATCTGATCCATTAGATCTTGGGTAGATACCCGTCAGCCATTGGATCGGTAAGGAGTTGCGTGTGGTTTAACCCTTAGCGCAGAGAAGTGGGTGAAAAGTCCCGAAGGGCATCAAGATATCGGCACTCGGAGAATCGAAGTTCTCGATGTCGTGAGAATCGGGACATCAAAAGTCTCGAAATAGCGAGTGGATCTCAACCATCCATCTGAGGGAGGACGTGTGGCAACAATTTAGCACATTGGGGAAGATTCTAAAAGGAGGTTGTCTATTGGGAATCAGGACATCCGGAGTCCCGTGAACAATTGCATCGGACACTGCGATATCACGAAATGTGATACCCTGGTAGGCCAAGGGACAATGTGGGGCCACAGAGGAGCCTAGTGAGGAGGACATGTGGTAGGTTATAGCGTAGTAATAGGGGTTCGTCATATCGTGAATTGCACGGATGAGGAGTCCATGCATTGTGGAACTCCGAAGGACCGAAACCTTGATGGGAATCTATAAGGTAGCGGTCATACAAGAGCAGGTCACATGGACCTCGGTATAGTAAAAAAGGGATAACACGCAAATAAGAGGCATATAGGATATCGGAGAATCGAGAGTCCTGTGGACGAACGGTTTGTGTGTTTCGGCATCGTGAACTCTGAAACTCTGATAGGAGGAGCCCCGACAGGAGTATATGACTGCGGTCATATAGGAGATGGTCATATGGGCCATGCTATAGCCAGGAAGGGCTAAAGCCAAAGAAGGAGCATTGAGGATATTGAGAATACCGTGGGTAAAGTACTCAAGCATTTCAGAAATGCGAAGGCCGAAACCCTGATTGGAGGTTTGACTACGGTCACGGGGAATTAGGTCATATGAGCCAGGAGCTTAGGCCAGGAGGGTTAGCGTCTAAAGGAGTGCATTAGGATTCGAAGATCTGCGAGTCCAAAGGACATGTGCATTTTTGCACTGAAAGGTCCGAAATGTCGATGAAGGTATGACTGCGGTCATATGACAGGTGGTCATGTGGACCAGAGCATAGCCGGGAGGGGCTAAGGATAGAGAAGGGGCGCATCGGTGATTGGGAATTGGAGAGGACAAAAACTCTCGACAACGGGGATCATGAAACCCTGAAGCCTGATATTCAGATTTCTATGGAGAATTTGGTCACGGCCCGGTGCAGAGGCCGAGACAGGAAAAAAAAGTGCAGGACCTGTGGATTGGATTTTCACAGTGATTCCCAAGGGGATCAAAATAGCCACTTCGGCTCAGAAGAGGATGAAAATATCGATCTTGTGAGTGAGAGGTGCATGCAGAGACCCTGAGGGGTATGCATCTGCGACCTCACTGCGTCAAGTGGTATCAGATCTTGATTCTTGTCTGTATACTTCAGGCAAGAGGAGCAAGGGAGAAGGAGCACTCTGATACACATCAAGTGGTATCAAAGCACAGTTTCTTGTCTATATATTTCAGGTGAGAGGAGAAGAAGAAGATAGAGCGCTGGAAGACTCTGTGACGATTGTTTATATTTTGGCAGCAGTCGAGAAGACAGTCAGGAGGAATGTAGGATGAAGCTGGAAACACTCTTAGTGCAGAGTGACAGCAGCAGGTTTTCCAGGAGAGCAGACAAAGATAGAAAGATGGCTACTGAGGGCCGTAGAAAGAAGAGCAAAGCAGAAAAGCTTGCAGAAATGGATGAAGAGCTCGCTGATATAAAACCAGAGATAGAAAATCTTGCATTGCGGATGCAGCAGAAGGTGAAGCCGAGATGGGTATATGAGTGTCCCATGAAGAAACCGAAAGTGAAATGGCCAGTCAAGGAGCTGATGGCTAGAAGACAATGTAGGTTGTTGAAAAGATGGCTGAGGTACACTGAAAACCTCAAGGCCACATAGGAAGAGATGGTTCAGATATGATAACCTGAGACTGGGGAAAGTCTCGATGATTTTGAAGGTGAAATGAGATCGTATGAAGATCTCAAGAGTTGCCAAGAGGGCAGGGAAGAAATTCCAGATTGCTAGGAGGGCAACAAGCTGAGATCGCTGCGGGATCTCACAGATTGTCAGGGAGATAGTGAGGGAATTTTAGATTTCCAGGAGGGCAACAGATTGAGATCACTATGGGATCTCTAAGACTTCCAGGAGGGCAGCGGAAGCATCTCAAATTTCCAGGTGGGTAGAGATGAACAGATGAGACTATCTGAGAGTCTCATGGACTCAGAAGTGAGTTAGAATTAGCCAGAGGAGCTGACAGAGCAGGTGATCTTGGAAATGGATCAGCTGATGCAGGTGACAGTGGAGGATTTGAGGAGCCATGTGATGATTGGGGGAATCAAGATATTCCTACCATATGCCCAGGAGGAGGTAGAGAAATGTGTTGCAGATGATGCAGCAACAGAAGCAGAACAATCAGTTGTGACTGTCAAAGAAGAATTGGAGAAGAATTTAAAAACTGCCCAAGCAGATGAAGAGGAAAATGAGCATTCTGAGGAATGGCTCGACATGTTCAGCCAAGAAGCTAAAGAGACTGCAACGTGGGAGTTTGCAGCAGGAGAAGAAGAAGAAATGGATAGCATTTGATTTGCAGATCTGTGGGAGAAAATTGAAGCCTTGGAAGAGAGGGTGAGAGTGCAGGGAATGCACATCCAATAGATGAAGTTGGAAGCAGAAGAAGGAGGCATGGGAGATCATGGTGATATACCCAATTGCCAAAAAAATTTGTAGCTGAGGAGACTGCACAAGCAAAGCCAGCCATGGGAGTAGCTGGATGAAGTGATCCAAGAGATCATGGGGCTGATGTTGAGGTCAGTAGAGACTTCCAGCAAGGAGAAGCTGGGTAGAAAAGAAGCAACAGTAGCAGCAGCAGCAGCAGCAGCGCAGAAGCAACAACAGCAGGAGAATGGAGCAGATGAAAAGCTCCAAAGGTTTATTTGGGATCCAGGAGGATTTCCAACATCTTAGAGGGGAAGCACATGAGCAGGAGCTCATGATTTTGCAGCTGAGGAGTTTGATGCAGGAGCATCTCTCCATGCCAACCAGCCATCCAGCCAGCCACGTCGGCGCGCATGCATTCAAATGATGAAAGGGAGGCGCAACCTCATTTAAATATGAATTGAATGTAAATTTAAAGTTTAGGTTGCTGATTCATGGGAAGTCGTGCCTTTGTGCAGGCGTTAAGTAGTTCGACCTTTAATATTTGTAATGCTGATATCTAGATCCGGATAGCGGACTAGACAACCCATCAATGTAATTTAATCAGGTAGGTAGACCTGGAGGGAAGCAGTTGATGAGCCCCCTCAAGTAAAAGAGATTTCAGATCTCATTTTGAGTTAGGAGAGCTAGGATAGAGTAGAGCTAGCGTAGATATGAGAAGAGCCAGAGAGAGCTCGAGGACACCATTGTAAAAATACAGGCATTTTGCCATTTTTAATACAAAACAACAATTTTTCTTGCATGAGTTCTATATTATGCGAATGTCTATTGAGTGTTATATTATTCTGTAAATGTATGATGTGGTTATGCGTTTGCAGAGAGTTTGTTTGATTTCAAGAGAAGGTCTTTGAGGATTCACACCAGGAGGGTGTGATAGAATGCTGCGGGTTTTGATAGCTAGTGCGCTGATGCACTTCAGAACTCTGCGGAGTCAGATGAAGACGTGTTGTGCCACAGGAGATGGAATCATCAACTCAAAGGAAGACCTCAAGGTTGTTGAACACCTTAGAGGCAAGGCTGTGTAGCTAAGAAACAGTTGTAGACAGAATCACTGGGGATTCTGTAGAAGCTTTGTCAGGTGGGCATTGAGCGTAAGCACGAGGTTCATTTGAGGAAGAACTCTATTGAGAGTTTAAAGAAAATAGAATCACTGAGGATTCTGGAAGGCTCTACGAGGTGGGCATTGAGCGGGTGCAAGGAGTGCACAGGAGAGAGAAGACAGAACTGTTGAACGTTCTGTGGAAGAAGGAACTCTGCTAGGTGGGCATTTGAGTCAGTGTGCAGATAAGCATAGGGGAAGAAGAGAACTCTTTGAGTTCTGGGAATTGAGGAAGAGTCCATTGAAGGATCTTCAGTGGGTTGTTGAACACCTAGAAAGACTCAACAAGAAATTTCTTGAGCAGAGGACAGTCAGGAGGGCGTCAATTTCTCCATTTGTGGGAGAAGGAAGAAAGATAAAATCCCTCAAGGGGTCCGAGTACCTGGAGAAGCTCAGAAGGAACAACACTTTAGTGCATGAGGACTCTACAGGAGCGCAGACGTCAGAATCCTTTGAGGATTCGAGAAAGGAAAAAGTTCAGTAGGAACATCATTTTTATACGCGCAACATAAGCTCAGAGTTGAGGAGCTCGCTTAGAGGAGAAAGGAGAAGAAGGTTGAGGCCTCTGAGAGAATTTGAAAATTCTTCCAAGTGTAGGAAGAAAGCACGCAGGAAGCTCATAAGGGAGCAACAACAGTCGTCAGATCGGATGGGAAAGAAGATCTGGGTTGTTGATTTTCACGTCCGGGAGGAGAACGCAGGAGAATTGATCTGAGTCATCAGATCTTGGGTAGATACCCGTCAGCCATTGGATCGGTAAGGAGTTGCACGTGGTTTAACCCTTAGCGCAGAGAAGTGGGTGAAAAGTCCCGAAGGGCATCGGGATATCGGCACTCGAAGAATCAGAGTTCTCGAGGTCATGAGAATCGGGACATCAAAAGTCTCGAAATAGCGAGTGGATCTCAACTGTCCGTCTGAGGGAGGACGTGTGGAAGCAATTTAGCACATTGGGGAAGATTCTGAAAGGAGGTCGTCTATTAGGAATTGGGACATCGGGAGTCCCATGAAAAATTGCATCGAACATTGCGATATCACGAAACGTGATACCCCGATAGGCCAAGGGATAGTGTGGGGCCATAGAGGAGCCTAGCGAGGAGGACAGGTGGTAGGTTATAGCATAGTAATCGGGGTTCGACATATCGTGAATCGTGAGGATGAGGAGTCCATGCATTGTGGAAATCCGAAGGAACGAAACCTCGATGGGAAGCTATAAGGCAGCAGTCATACGAGAGCAGGTCACATGGACCTCGGTATAGCCAGAAAGGGCTAACGCACAAAGAAGAGGCGTATCGGATATCGGAGAATCGGGAGTCCTGTGGATGAATGGTTTGTGCATTTTGGCATTGTGAACCCCAAAACTCCGATAGGAGGAGCCCCGACAGGAGTATATGACTGTGGTCATATCGGAGATGGTCATATGGGCCATGATATAGCCAGGAAGGGCTAAAGCCAAAGAAGGAGCATTCGGGATATCGGGAATCCCGTTGGTAAAGTAGTCAAGTATTTCAGAAATGCAAAGGCCGAAACCCTGATTGGAGGTTTGACTGCGGTCATGGGGAATTCAGTCATATGAGCCAGTAGCTTAGGCTAGGAGGGTTAGCATGTAAAGGAGTGAATCGGGATTTGAAGATCCACGAGTCCAAAGGACATGCGCATTTCGGCACTGAAAGGTATGAAATGTCGATGAAGGTATGACTGCAGTCATATGACAGGTGGTCATGTGGACCAGATCGTAGCTAGGAGGGGATAAGGATAGAGAAAGGGCACATCGGTGATCGGGAATTGGAGAGGACAGAAACTCTCAACAACGGGGATCGTGAAAACCCAAAGCCCAATATTCAAATTTCTATGGAGAATTTGGTCACGGCCCGGTGCAGAGGCTGAGACAGGAAAAAAAAGTGCAGGACCTGTGAATTGGATTTTCACAGTGATTCCCGAGGGGATCAAAAGAGCCACTTCGGCTCAGAAGAGGATGAAGAGATCAATCCTGTGAGTGGGAGGTGCGTGCAGAGACCCTATGGGGTATGCGTCTGCAACCTCACTGCGTCACGAAGCGGGAGAAACAAAGACCCTAGGAAGCGATATAAAGGTATGTTACTCATTCCTCCCTACTAGTTAATTCAATGGTCAAAACTTAGGGAAAGAGTCTTGTCATGTCCTGTTTTGTTCTAGATCCAGGTGGATCTAGGGAGATCTGTTAGTGTCAGCACCTACCGATTAATCCGATAACAAAATTGGCGACTCCACTGGGGATATCCCATTTTTTCTTTGTGGCTTTTGGTATTTTTCTGTGGCCATTTGTTCTAGTTTTACTTTTCTCCTTTTGTATCAATCTCTGAGTCTTCAGGATACCCTGATAGATCCTCTGGGTCCAGAGGCCTTTTCAAATTTTGCTTCATTTTCCAAAAAATTGACTATTTTCAGATGTTCTCGCACTGCACTTCACTATAGCCTACGAGAATATACAGAGTTCGTATTCTACCTTTAGGTTCAGTGCGAGGTTCTCGCACCCTACTAAAGGGCCACCTGCGAGAATCACTAATTCTCGCACTGTGTAGTATTGCCTGCCTGCGAACCCATTTTTTAAAATTTTTGGATTTAAGTTTTGGCATCTTCAACTGCCCAGATTAGTCTAGGTGCCTCATAAGATTTTCTTGGACCATTGATTGATGTCTTTCTTTTCTTCGTTTTCATGCATGAATAGTCTTAGGATTTCAAGGCTCTTCTTGTCACTTTTGTTCTTGACTTTCATTTCTTAACTTTTCTTGGCAAAGATATACTCTCTGATTTCGGCATCTAAGTGTGCTTGATTGGTTAAGGACCGGAGATCGGTTGAAAGTTAAGTTTCTTGGCCTTTATCATTTGCTTTTGTTTGAAAGATCATTTTTCTTGTGCATTTGGAAAGGCTAGTTTTCTTTGCTTGTTATTCTTGCTTTCATTCAAAGAGTGGATTGGGTTTTTATATATTGCTTGACTCATTGGTTTTTTATTTTATCCACTATCACCATCATGGTCAAGGTTCTTTTTGAAAAGTGAGCAAAGTTTTTCTCTTTCAAAAAACATTTTCGTCTTAAAAGTATTGAAAACCAATTGTCGAAATGATTGAAAAAGAAATTATAGAGAATTGTCGTTGATGCATGATTTGTTGCATTTACATTTTACAGGAAATTGTGTATCGTAGTTCATATTTGATCCAAAAAAATTCTCTCTCCCTCACGTACATAGGATTCATTGAAAGGAAAACAATAAATTTCATTCCTATCTATGCATTGTTGGGTCAGAGTCTCACACAACATCAGTTTCATCTCCGCTTCCTTTGAGTAACAACAGCCTCTAATAACAATTGCACAACTATAAAATTTAACTAGAAACTCTTTTCTAGGGCTCTTTTACACCAACATTTAGCTAGGCTAGCACTTTGGAGTAGGCAGAGAGATACACTCTCCAAAGCACAAAACACACAATAGCATCTTGTGTTAGAGAGTGTCAAATTCCATTTACAACATCTTGTCCTGGGAAGCCCTTCTCACACAAGGGTTAAACATGAGGTCGCATTGATATTGACAGAGTCACTCAGCCTGCTTTGTTGATATCAGTGTAGAGATTGCATGTATTACAGAGATCACTCTGAGGTATACCCACAATGATGAGTGGAATCCTTTTGAGTTGATTTTAGGCTAGATACCCTGCCCTTGCGTGTGGATCGAACTGTCGACTGTCCCCCCAGGCTTTATTGTTGTTGGTGGTAACCTTAGTGGCCTATCTTTATAGGTTCTTACATAAGGTGACTGTGAAGGGGGAAGTCTTCACGGTACCTAGAATCGATGTTGGCCAGACTCACTCGGGCTCCTTGGAGGGTATACCCACAATTATGTGTGGGAGCTTGCACCAGGGTGTAAGTTCGTTAAGTAGGTCGTCAACGTAACTTTTCCACCCTAGCCCAGCTCCTTCTCGTCTCATTGTTACGACATTGGATTTCATCACCAACTAGTGACTTCATAATTAGAAGGTCTTGTTTGCTTGGTATTGTTTCCTAGATTTTGTTTGCTAGCGCGTGTTGTTTGCTTCCCACAGTTGGCCATAAGATTTTCTTCGTAAGTTTGTCATTCGGTTACAATAGCTCCTCCACGTCATTGACGTAGAAGGCAAGGTTTGTCTCCAGAACGTCCTGAAGGCTCTCAACCCTTTCCTACAAGTGGACCTGAGGGCTCTCCTCAGCAGAGTGAAGTTCAAGACATCACCACGCCACAAGTGGAACAAACTGACTCTCTAGAACCTTTCCAAATTACCAATATTCGAGAGGACTTTCGACTTCACCCTGGTTCTAAGAGACCGTTTATGCGACTGAATTCTTCTAGAGAATTAGTTGTTACATCTTCTGGATCACTCATTGGACCTTTTCCAGGCATAGAAGGCCAAGATCCTTTTTGGTCTACAAGTGTTTTCCGTCGGGACCTGTTTAGTCCAAGTTCACCTGTGGTCTCCGAAATCAACCCACCTGTGATTTTCGAGACAGAGACTATACCGTTGAAAACCACTTATCACTTTATTGTCCCTGCCAAAATGGCCCATCTCACGAATACTACGAGTGTCCTGACTGGGTTTACTGTAGCTAGTCTTGCTCCCATTAACACGCAGCGAATGCCCAATGTCACTCTGACACTACCACCCGGATACCGTGCGTTGAATGCTTTCATTCCAACTCCTCCGCAAACCCCATTCGGTTCTCCTAGTGGTCCATCTTCTCCTAGACACCCTATTCCCGGTTTTATTTCGACACTCCCTCAATTTCCTTCTAGAAGACCTTACTTGTCTTCCACTGAAAATCCTAATCCTAGTGGAACTATCCTGTCCATTACACCGAACTTTTAGATTCCCATTGGTGGACTAGGTGGTATGACTCAACCTCCTCTTACCGGACACATGCCAATTACCACACAACCTTTGATTGGAACGCACATCCCGGTTCGAACACCACCTACGATAAGGGGACCAAATGCACCTTTTGGACAAAATATACCTCTCTCTTTGGCCCAGTATTAGAATTAGATGATACAACATCCTCCTCAAAAAACTGGGGGGTAGCAATTGTCTGCCCCTAATATCGGCCAACCATATCCAGGTATACCCAATCCTATTTGGGGTCCGAATGCTCAAACTCATGTCCCCGCTCAAGGATACAATCCCTTGAGCTATTATCCTCTCCAACCACCACCGAATCTACCTTGGTCTTCCCATTATGTGTAGATTGCTTACGGCCCTACTATTTTGCCGACGAGGCTTCCTCCCCAAAGACACCAGTATCCGCAGGTGAATCGACAATTAACCTTCTTGGCCATGTTGGATCTTCCAGATTTGTCAAGGATCCTAAATGATCTGATTCGTCACTCTCCCCAATGGCCTACTATACCAGCTAAATTACCCTCAGACATTCCTAAGTTCGACGACAAAGCGGGAGAGGACCCGAACAATCACCTCATGACTTTTCACCTATGGTGTTCATCCAACTCAATGATGGATGACTCCATTCGTTTACGTCTTTTTCAATGAACCCTCATAGGTTCTGCTGCAAAGTGGTATATTGAATTGCCACACGGTTTCTTCTCTGATTTTAGCACCCTAGCTATGGCTTTCCTTATGCATTACCAGTTACCAATTTGTTATGACACGGGGACCGAGATTTTGACTTCCTTCAAACAGAACAAAGGCACTCATATATCTGATCACATTCATGAGTGGCGAAGGAGATGATGTCTCATTAAACTTGAGCTCCCTGATCAGTTGTTGATCGAGTGGTTCATGAAATCATTTTTGAACAACATTGGTAAGGACATTTCCATGGGTGGCGTAGTCATGGAAGAATGGGCTATAAGTTGTGCTCAATATCTTGACCTCGTTTATTCACAAACGGGAACCCTTTACGATTTACTACCTAACTTACCTCGTCCTTCTACTTCCAGCACTTCAACTACTTCGAATTCCTCGCATGCAGCTGACGGCGTGGTTGGTATTGCCCAAGCCCAACCACATTCTTCTTCAAGCAATAACCCTACATCTACTTCTTCTAATGTTGAAAGTGCTCCGTCTCCTGCCCCTCCCACTGGTAAAACTTATGAGGTAAATGCGGTTCAATCTACCCCTACCGGTAAAAACAAGTCTAAGAAAGGGAGAGGTAAGAATAAGGAGGGAAAAACTACTCCTCAAGCAGAGAAAACCAAAACTACCCCTGTTGATGATCAGGATAAGTGCAAACCCCATCACCCTTGTCTTATTTGTGGTGATGATCACTACACCAAGGATTGTCCATGACGTGCCGAGGTTACCAAGTTCCTTCAAGGAGCTCCAAAACCACCTTCTTCGGATGTTTTGTCCCAACCCTTCCTATCTCAACAACAGGCCCAGTTGGTCATCCATGAACAACCCTCATCTTCTACAACGTCCTATGTTTTGATGTGTACTGGCAATTCTAATAAAAACAATGTTGCACTCACTACTCGAGCCAAAGATTATTCTCCATCTAAAGAGAATGTTGATGATCTACCTCCTTCCTCAGTTCAGCCCTCTCCTGTGACTCCACCTACTCAAGGTCCTCTTCATCTCAAATGACCGAGCCTCGACACAGTTCTACAACCCCCCCTGAAGGGCGTCGTTCAGAAATCGGCTTTCAATCCTCATGCTCGTGCTGCCCAGAACTACAACATTGTTGAAGATCTAGCCTAATCACGTTCTGTGATGTCAGCCCTCGAAGTCCTTCAGAGTTGTCCCTCACAACGGAAGGCACTGTTGAAATCTATCGGTGGAATCGAACCGACGGATATGAATTTAATAATCTTTGACTTGGACAATCACATTCCAAGGTTACCCCCTCAACTCGCATTCCAGATCCAAGTAATTGTCTCTGACAAAAATATTTGCCGACCTGTTATCGACGAGGGTGCCTCGACATGCGTCATGTCTCTTACCTGCTGGAAATCCATTGGCTCTCCTCCTTTGAACGAATCCCAGAACACTCTCAAAGCCTTCAATGGCTCTGGTTTTAAGCCCTACGATGTCCTTCCTTCGTTGCCCATCATGCTTGAAGGAAAAATGGTCCAAGTGGAAGTGGAAATCTTCGACGCTCCTCTTGATTACAATCTTCTGCTTGGCCGCAGCTGGATCGATTCCATGCACACATTTGTGTTGACCCTTTTTCGTGTAGTAGGTTTCCCTCATCAAGGAAAGGTTATTACCGTCAACCAACTATCCTTCTTTAATTCTGATACCCGTACTGGAAACGTGTCGTTTATCGCTAAAACCCCACTGGGTTATGAGACCGTTGGTGTCGGCCTTATCAAAGACTCTTCGTTAATGGGTACTTTCCCCATTCCACCGCCCGATGTTGCACACCCATCTGTTGCTTCAATCAACATGATCTCCTCCTCGATTCATGAGCTTCCTACGTCTCATGACCCTTGGATAGTACCTGACCCTCGAGATCATCTTTGGTATGGAGACGCAATGCCGTTAAGTCCAGTTGAATCCGCCTATCAAGCCATTCAATCGAGAACTCCTTCTACCCCCTCTCCTGGTGAGTTGTCTCCTGATCCTTTTCGTGTCATTTTTCCCACTGATGAGATGATCATGTCCATCATGGAGGACACCCCTTGGGACGATGGACATCATCATTCCATTCTCTTTCTGGAGAACCATACCATTGATAACTACCAATGGATTTCGACTCCGTCAATCGTTGTTGTCATCTCTATTGTTCTTGGGTCCACACAAAATGTGTTTTTCGAAGGTAACTTAAGCAATATCTCACCCACAATTCCCCTTGACATCTCCATCAAACCTGGAATCGTTAAAAATGTCCATATCGGAGCTTCCTATTCCTCTGACGAGATTGTCACCTACACGTCTCTTTTCAAATAATTTCATGACATCTTCGCCTGGAGCTATGAATAAATGCCGGGTATCGACCCTAGCATTGTGATACATGAAATCAAGACTTACCCTGGCGCTAAACCCGTCAGGCAATGCCTTCATCCTGTTCATCCTCATAAAGTGGCTGCTATCAAACTCGAAGTCGAGAAACTTCTAAAAGCCAGCTTTATTTATCCGGTGGCTCTCACAGACTGGGTTTCCAATCTTGTCCCGATTGACAAGAAGCAAGGCACTATTCGTGTCTGCGTTGATTATAGGGATATCAAAAAATCTTGTCCCAAAGACAACTTTCCTACCCCTTTTGTCGATCAGATTATCGACGATTGCACCGGAAGTGAAATCTTCTCTCTCATGGATGGTTTCTCCGGGTATAATCAAATCAACATTGTTCTCAAGGACCAACATAAGACTACTTTTATTTGTCCTTGGGGTACTTTTGCCTATCGAAAACTTCCTTTCAGTCTTAAGAACGCTGGCGCAACTTTTCAACGCGCTATGTCATATGCTTTTCATGATATCAAGCACATCGTTCAACCATATTTGGACGATTTACCCGCTCATTCGATGCGCTGCATCAATCACCCAACTCACCTCCACGCCATTTTTGTTCGTTGTCGGTTCTATCATATCCGTTTGAATCCCCATAAGTGTGTTTTCTGCATTGAATCTGGCTGCCTTCTAGGTTTTATCATGTCACGTCAAGGGATCCGGGTGGATCCTTTAAAGGTTGAGGTGATCCTTAATCTCCCTCCTCCTTCCACACTTCACCAGTTGCAAAGTTTGCAAGGGAAAGCAAACTTTCTTCGTCATTTTATTCCAAATTATGCTGAGATAACTCATGGATTTATGCGGTTATTAAAACAGGGGTCTGAGTTTGTGTGGGATGCCATCGCCAACAATGCTTTCAAAGCTTTGAAATTGTCCCTAACACGTGCTCTGCTTCTCTTTCCCCCTGACTATAGTCGCGATTATTTCCTTTACATTGCTGCCTTAGATTATACCATTGGTATGGTTCTCGTCCAAGAGGATGATGCTAACGACGAACATGTGATTTATTACTTGAGTTGAAGTTTAACACCTATCGAAATCAAGTACTTACATGTCGAAAAACTATCCTTGGCTGCTGTCCAAGCCGTCCAACGCTTCCGGCACTATATCCTCTCACGCAAGACTATAGTGATTTCTAACTGCAACCCTATGCAACACATTCTCACACGTCAATTGCTAGGAGGTAAATACTCCAAGTGGATTGTGATACTCCAGGAGTTTGACTTGGAATTCAAACGCACCAAATCTAAGAAGTCCTTGGTCTTTGCTGAGTTGATATGCAATTTTTCCCATTCTGCAATGGAAAATGTAGCAACTGATTCATTACCCGATGAATCTCTTTTCCTTATTAGCACTGGCGATCTTTGGTATGGTGATATCATTATATATCTCCAAACCCAGAATTTCTGGCCAACTTTGTCCAGTACTGATCGATGTCAAATACGATACTAAGCTCATCAATATATTATCCTCGGCGATACTCTTTATCGTCGGGGCATTGACTCTTTTTTTCGATGTTGTCTAACGTTCGACGAGGCTGAGAGAGCTCTGAATGACTGCCATGCTGGAGCCTATGGTGGTCATATGTCTGGGTATGCTACTGCCCAGAATATCTTACGAGCGGGGTATTTTTGGCCTTCTTTATTTAATGACTGTATAATCGTCGTTCAAAAATGCCATGCTTGCCAGACCTATAATAACAAGATACGGTCACATCCTGCTCCTCTTCACCCTGTGGTCTCTATTGGTCCCTTCGCGAAATGGGGCATCGATTTCATGACATGTCACCCTCACTCGGTCGGGGGGCATGGTTACATTATTGTAGTCGTCGATTACTTTACAAAATGGACCAAGGCAATGCCGACATTTGACAACACTGGAAATACCACAGCATTGTTCATTTTCAATCACGTCATAGCTCATTTTGGTGTTCCCCAAGCTATCATCACTGATCATGGTAGCCACTTCAGGAATTTTATGATGTCTGAGCTTACTGAAAAGTTGGTTATTCACCATGAAAACTCAACGCCCTATTACCCACAAGCCAACGGCTAAGTCGAAGAAATTAACAAAGTTCTCATAACCATGCTCCGACGAATGATAGGGATTCATAAAACAAGTTGGCACACAATGTTTTTTTCGGCATTGTGGGCATACCGGAAATCCGTCAAGTATGCTATTTGGTTTACACCTTTCCGGTTAGTTTATGGTGTGGAAGCCATTCTCCCGATTGAATGTGAGATACCCTCTTTAAAACTAGCTGTTGAACTCCTACCCAACACTTCTGCTAAAGAAGAACGTCTATTGTATCTTATGCGATTAGATGAAACTCGACGTGACACCACCCTAGTCATAGAAACTCAAAAAAAGCGTGTCAAGGCCCAATATGACAAGCATGTCAAGCCTCACATTTTCTCTGAAGGAGATCTTGTCCTCCTCTATGAGCAAGATCAGGATATGTTAGGAGTTTGGAAATTCGAAGCCATGTGGCAAGGTCCTTATATCGTTCGACGAGTTTTGGAGAAAGGAGCCTATGAGTTAGTAGATTACGATGGTATCCCTTTAAGTGAACCCAAAAATGGGTTGTACTTGAAGAAGTACTATGCATAAGATCACATGTGCACAAGTACTTGTATTTTTACTGTATCATACTTTTGGTGTGTTACTTTATCTTTCTTTCATCGTTATCTAGTCTCTGCCCTTATGTGACATTGTTTTTGATTTCCAGATGTCGGAGTCTTCACCACCCTATATTGGCTTCATTGATGGCGCTAGCCGTAGTACTCAGAACCTTGCTTCCACTGCATGGTCAATTTATGCCCCTACGAACGAACTTGTCTCTTCACAAGGTGTATGTCTCCGTTGTGAGACCAACAATATTGTAGAGTATAGCACTGTTATTGAATTATTGGTTGATGCTATCTCGCTCGGGATTTGTCGTTTGGTTGTGCGACTCAATTTTCAACTTTTGGTACTACAGTTAAGTAATGTCTATACTATTCGAAGTCCTACTTTGTTATGGTTGTATTTGCGAATTCGCCTCTTGGAGCATTATTTTGATTATATTGAATATCAACACATTCCTAGATGTCTAAATACATTAACTGATGCATTGTCTAACTATGTATTAGATAGACATTTGAATCATTTATAAATAAATCACATCAATGTTCACAACACATGATAAACCAATAGAAGCCGTCTGTATATATAACGATCAAAAAGTTTTTTACAAAAAGTTTTGTCCGAAGACCAAAATGTCAAAAACTGAAGATTATAGCTTCTACAAAGTGACGTCATGGATGGTGTTCACGGTAACACACGACTGCCTAAGAAACTCTATGGAGCAGTTGACTCATGGACCCTGAAACCCCCACTGTATGGTGTTGATCGTGTCATGGAACCTCGTCAAGAGGCATGTCTAGAATATATGCGGTTAATCCCTCCAGGTTTTGTTCCACTACTTGGTAATCCTCGGCATATTGTGGTGCTGGCGCTACCTCTCCTTATCACTGAATGGGAGAAGTGATGGGAGGTCGGTAAGGTCCAACATCTATGTTATCAAAAATGATTTTGTATTTAGTATTTGAACGAACATATAAAAACATTTGCATATGACAAAAATTCACAAAAACATTTAAAAGAAAAAAAATTTGTACTTCTTACCAAGGTCTCCCCACTGAGCATCTTCTAGCAGTACTAAGTCTAGATATCCTTGGAAATCCAACCCGGCATAAGTGTAGTCATCAACCATCAACATCTGTGGTTGCAGCCAATGAAAGAAGGTATCATCATACCTAATGATTGGCCCAGCTACATGCTGGGCCATAAGCTGACACCATCTCAACATCCTGGGATCCCTGGGAGCTGGTAAAATCCAATTAACCTGCAATCTCAGTAATGGAACCCTCTCAAGGAAGAAGGACACCAACAAATATCCATACCCGAATTTCTTCAGGTCACCTTGTCTGCACTTTGTCAACTGTTTCTTCATACTGCAAAGTACAACATCTGCCCAGTTGAACACTCAAGGTTCGGTGCACTCTATAGAATACTGGAAGTAGCTCTGTAATGCCATGTGAGGGGCATAACTCCCTGCCATCCGAGCTATGGTAAACAAGATAGTACGAAGGGTTACATCCCATACCCCCCAAATAGTGACCTTCCCTTTCTTCCTTTCAGCCTCGGGAACACAATGTATGCGGCAGTATTAACTCATGGGAAATCCACCACCTCTACTACCGGTCAGGCTCACATAGTACCCCCACCGCGACAATCTGGTAAAAAAGTAAACATCCTCAATGTCTAAAGACAGTGTGTGGACCCCTACATGGAACACCTGCTGGTCATGATCCCACATGCGCACGAGGTACTCTAACAGCCTAACTTGGGCCCTCATACCTGGGATACAAAAGTACTTCAAGAGGCCACATTCTCTCAATGAAACAATGGTAGGTGGATGATTTGTGGCAATATCATTGTCTTCCTCGTGCTCTCTTTCCTGCCATTCAAGCATCATTTCGATGGCTATTTACCTGCACAAGAAGCAACAAAGGAAGATCAACAACTTCATTCATGATTTGGATCTTTTTCATTGGGCAAATATTTTAAAAATTCTTGAGCTTTGAGGTTCTCGTAGGTTCCCTTTGGGCACAGTGCGAGAACCTCACAGGCCACCTTAGGGTCACCTGCGAGAATGCCTCATTCTCACAGGTCCCGTGTACTCCACCTGCGAGAATGGCAGTGCGCAAGTAGGGCTTGCAAAATCAACTTAAAAATGGATTTTTAACCAATGGAAATGCAAAATTAAACCATGAAAAGGTAAAAGACAAAGAGCCTACCTCACTGTTGTTGACGGCTCGCTGAATGGTCGCTTGTAATTCCCGCAATCAGACGCCGAAGTTCGAGGGTAAAAGAGGGGTTTTTGGACTCAAATAGTGAAAAGTGAAAATGATATGGTAGAAAAGAGTTTTTACTCCTTTTTATTTACTTTTACCATATTATTTGGTTTTTTAATAATTATTTATTTATCAAACCCTAATTCCTAATGCCCTGTCGAGTGGAACTTTTGCAGGCGTAACAACTTTGATGGTCACGTACCAGATACGGATATGATTTTTCATTTCTATCACATATTTTGATTTTTTTTTATGGTTTTTTGTATAAAACCTCGAGTGTGGTCTTTGTCCGTTCTTGCGCTCGAAAATACATGAGAATGCGATCGAGCATACTTTTATCACTTTTTCGGGCTCAACAAGGATATACAAAAAAGGAACCCCCTTGGAGTCCTCTTTAAGCTCTTTTCAGACTCTCCAAACATGAAAAGATCACCGAGCGACCTTGCTATTTTCACGCTCGATAAAGTATCTAAATAAAGCATCTGGTGAGCGATGATTTATCCCTTTTTCAGTCTCATCAGACTATTTTATGAGAAAGGACCTGAGAGAGTTATCTTTTAAGTGTTTTCCAAACTCTATAATCATGAAAAACCTTCGAGTTTTCTATATTTGGACTCGTTAAACAAACATTGACAGACCCATAATGGGACCGAACCACTCCTTCCTAGGGTTCGTTAAACATACTCCTAGGGACTCGTCCGAAGGATGAGCTTACATCAACAAGCATATGTTATCCTCCTCAAGTTTGCGTAAAAATAAAGAGGTACTCGCCAGAAATGGTGGGGGAAAATTTGGGAAAGGGATATGTTTTCATCTTCATATTAATTGGCACTAAGTGTTGCTCTTGAACATGACACCCCCTATTCATTATATTTGAAGCCGGTTTGGGAAATCCATTTGTCTCTCATTCAATTTGCTACAAGGTCATTCCCTGTGTCGTATTTGAGTCAATGCTGCCAAATCATTGGTCGTGTCATTCATATGTTCAAGATAAGTCCATCCGAAACCTTAATTGAGTTGGCCATCTGCGGTTGTCCATTCTTTCTATGTCGGTTTTCCCTGTGTCCAGTTCAACTTACATCATACTCTGTTTCACCTTCAAAATATGTTACTCATTTCGTGTCATTGATGGGGGATACATCAAGGCCCTTCTGTGACGATTTTTGTTCCATCGACTCGAGCTCATTATCTGGATACAAGACTTAGAAATTATTTGGTACCTTGGAACTTGCATGCCTCAATGGTAGGTTTCCTCGCTTTCAACAGTGGGTTTAAATCATTAACCTCTGATTGAAATATTTCGTCGAATGTTTGACTTCGACTCATTCATTCACATTTGATGGATTGTACTAGTGTACCTTGGGATTCATTGACATCAATGGTGATTTCCCTCGCACTTGTTAACGGTTTCATCAATGACCGGTAATCAAGTGGTTTCTGCCATGTTCGACTTCAACACATGTAATCACATGGTTAGATTCGTACTTTAGGCGACGAGATTGAAGACCCTAGATATTATCTCTTTGTCCAGGTTGTGATGGAGAATGTATGATCTGCGACACATAGATCCACTTTGTATGTCTCGTGGCTATGTCGTCTCAAGTTGAATATTTTAGCATAGATCCACAGTGTATTCTTGGTGGCTATGCTATATTTTGACGGCATAGATCCACAGTGTATGATTGGTGGCCATGACCCAGGTATACAATTGTCATCAGTCTATGATCTGAGTATGGGAATTCCCACCTCAGAATTGGTATATATGATATTCTGTAGATGCTTGATTATTCGCAGGTTTTCGATTAGGTGTGCTCCTGGTCTCTGACATACACACACACTCAGTTTACAAAGTATTTCAGCTATCACTGATTCCAACCTCATACTTTGGAGGGAATTATTTTACCCATGATTTTGGTCATCATGATGGTGTATTAATGATGGTGTACTCAGGCCTTTCATAATAACTTTCTCCTGAGAAAAGTTACTTTCATCTCTTCCCAGAAAACTCATTTTTGAAGAAGGTTCGTAGGCTGCTAGTATAACAAGGTGCGAACCTCTCACATTCTGCTGAACAACTAGGGTGAGAACTCTTCCTAAAGCATGGAAAAAGATGAATTCTCGATGTTTCTAGAAGGGAATCTTCTAGAAGGATGGGTTGGCATTCGAATGGTTATCCTTGTACTGGATTCCCTAATATTTTGGGATCATTCTTATCCAAGTAACTATCTTATGCTCTCCTATATATTGAGATAATTCTCATGGAAAAGGTTAAGCAAGATTCATTGGAGAATTGGTGACAGAATTGTGTGAAGGACTTAACCTGAACAACAGCTTGGAGACTCTAGCAAAGTCTATCAAGGTGATTTTATCTTCTTCATGCGAGGATTGATAAAGTGTGTGTGTGGGAGCCAAGAGACATCGAAAGGAAGCTTAAGACATCAAGGTGATTAGGTTGTAATCTTTACTTTCCATTAATATGATACAGCGACATGTCCCTTTCCCATAAAGCTATTCTCACTTTATTGTGTAATTCCTTGATCATATGCATAAGTTGACTGTTGAATATATTGTGTTACCTTCACTTTGGTTGGTTTGTGTTGTCTTGGTCTTGACCTCATGAGAGCACCAGAGTGAAGTGGGAGAAACAAAGACCCTAGGAAGCGATATAAAGGTATGTTACTCATTCCTCCCTACTAGTTAATTCAATGGTCAAAACTTAGGGAAAGAGTCATGTCTTGTCCTGTTTTGTTCTAGATCTAGGTGGATCTAGGGAAATTTGTTAGTGTCCACACCTACCAATTAATTCGATAACACACACACACACACATATATATATATATATAGTGTGTGTGTGTTTAGTAATTAGTTAGTTATTTCTCTCTTTTATTCATTTCTTTTAGGATTCTTAGATTGGATAACTGAGCCATAAAACCCGTCAGAATGAGTTACACCAAATGGCTTGAGTTATTTAGACAACCCCAGACCAGACTCACTCTTCCAGTTGACGGATGGTCAATTTTGTCCGTCAACAAATGGCACTAGAAAAAGGGCCGAGGTCGATTTAATGATTAAATGTTTCACACCTCAGCTTTTCATAATTTCAGATTTATAAATCCTTCTTATGTATCATATTATAATGCACTACAAGGAAGACTAACTATTTGGAGTCATTTTCTTCAAATTCTTAATGGCTTCTGCCGAAATCACTGTGTCGGAACATGCTTTTAATTTCTCACTACCAGTTATTTCCAACAAGACAGCTGATCTCTTTTCAGAACTCACCTTTGATGGTGAAGGGAACACATCTGCAGTAGACCATATTTCTAACTTTTTTTATAAGTGTTTAAGACATAAGATCACCGATTCTAATGTTACATGTAGATTCTTTGCTCTCACTTTCCAAGGTCGGGTTAAGGTTTGGTTTGAATCTTTTCGGGCTAATTCTATTCATTCTTTGTCTGAGTTTGTATTTGCATTTTTATCATATTTTAGAAACTATGATTATGATGAATTAAGTGAAGAATTAAGTTTCTTAAGGAAAGAAAATGGTGAATCATTCAATGATTTTGCAATTAGGTTCATTCATGTTG
>JZKD02S1972013.1:455854-471927 GCA_000966675.3 Picea glauca
TACCCTACCTCAAGGGTTTTCTCTATTTCTTGTGTTCATGTTATGGTGAATGATTTATGGTTTATTCTTGGTTATTTCTGAAGTATATTTGCAGATCTGGTATAGGTACTTAATATATTAAGCTTAAATGAAACTATTGTGGGCATGTTTGGCAGCTGTTTAGAGATGTAATTTTGTGGAAAAATAGGTTGTGGGCATGTGAGTAACGTTATGTTCAAAATTCGTCAAGGGAAGCAAGTGTTTTTCTACTGGGAAAATTCATGTTGCAGTTGTAGTATTCCTGAGGTCCCAATAGAGAGATTTCTTGTCCAACCTATGTTGGAAGCCCTGTAGGAGAGTGGAAAGGATTGAGAGACTATTAGCAGTGAAGGGGGATTTCATCCCTTGGGTTGTGAAGGTTGTGAGGAAGAGAGATGGTGGACTAGAATTATCTGTGGGAATTGACTATTGACAGGGGGGCATTAGCCAACCTTAGGAACCACCATCTCTCATGGATTCATAGCCCCAGCTTAGGGGTGACTTTTTGTTGAGAACTGGAACAAAAAGTATACAATTGGGAGGAACATTCATCCTCTACAATAGATTGCATATTTATTGAGATAAGTTTTCATATTTGATGTGTTTATTGAGGTCAAATGATGATAAAGTTGCTGTGCATTTTTCTCCGAGTTATCTTGGTTATTGTTGCTTTTTGTGAGTAGAAATATGCATTCAAATCTCTATTTTATGGTTGAATGATGATGTACATATTAGTTTTTGTTGTTCAAATTAAGAGAAGTCTTATTTATGTTTTTATTTATTATGGAAAGTTGAATGAGATTGAATTTCAAGCTGTGTATTATTTCCACATTTAGAATTGGTATCTAAAATTTTTATTAGGTTGTTTTAGTAGTAGTAGTGTGACCCAACTTGGGACTGGGTGTGTTGCATAATGGTATCAGAGATTAAATTTAACATTGAACCCATATGGGCCAAGAAATAATGCGAATTTGGAAAAATTCACTATCACAACTTTCGATCTGTGACGAATTTGGGGAAAATTGGAGAAAATTAGAGAAAAATCCGCAAATTCGTGAGAAAATTCAGGACAGATTTGCCTCATATCCATTGAAGAAAGGTTTAATGGTGTCAATATGCAAAGTTGCATAGCTAAATTTGACCTAGAAGGTCGAAATTTGTGTTTTAACGACCATTGTAGGATAACACAAAGTCTAATGGATCGACGACAAAGATCACTTTTGATCTCGAGAACAATGAACCATATTCATTTTAATATATTTAAAAAATTATAAGGTTTTCAAAGCTATCAAAATCGAGCAGATAAATGACCAAGATTCGTTTCCTTAGTTGGGAAACTGAGCCAAATTGATGGTTTGGATTCATTTTCGGTTGCTGGGAAGTTTGAGTCGATTGATAGTAAATATTTTCTTTAAGATCTTGGAAAATAGAGAACATTTATGGTTGAGACTCGTCGGAAGAGTTGGGAGAAGTTTGATGGATCAACAGTCAAGATCATATGGAATGGAATATTGAAGATCCAAATTCATTTGGTATTTGGTCAAAAAGTCTCTAAGTGTTGGAGTTGGACAAGAGAATTCGTTGATGGCCAATGGTTGGATTGAGAAATTTGGTGAAGTATTTTTTTTTCCAACAAAATTTGTCGAAGACCGATGGTCGGGTTGGTTGTTTTAGTGAATTTTTTCAATTGAGAAAGAAAAATCACCAATCATCGATGGTCGATGGTCAGGGGTCGACCGAATTAGAGAGGTGTTCAGTTCACCCAAGAGAAGTTATCGATTGTCGATGAAGGAAGAAGGGTGATGACGTATCATGACACATCAACATCCATGTGGCATACCACGTTATCCAAGTTGACACCTTGAGATGATGTCTCATGCCACATCAAGATCTATGTATCATTCCATGCCATCATAATTTCCACGTTAGCAAAGGGATGGTCGATCGTCGATGGTCGGGGTTCAGTGAGATTTATGGGCAAGTGGTTGTCAAGGAAATTCTCTGAGGATCAACAATATTCATCGGAAAAAATTGTTTTGTGAAGAGAAATGATCGATGAATGATGGAAAATGGTTGGGGTTCAGGGAGATTCACGAGCACTTTTGGTTTTCCAAAATAAATCTTTGATCGTTGATGATCGATGTAATGTTGGAAAATCAACGGTTTAGATTGCTTCGAGTTGGAGATCAATGGTGGAAATCCTTCTCCCGGCTTAGGGAAGGTCTAGTGGATCAATGATTGATATTTATTCCAATTTGAGATCTACGATTCATATTAAAAGACTATTAAAATAGTAAAAACAATCAATTTTATTTGAAATTTTGTGATTTTTGAAGGTGATTAACTTGCGAGGATATTTTGAGGTCGTAAACGACTTTTTTAGGAAATCAAAATCCCTGAGAATAAAGTGTAACATTGGTACACTAGAGTGTACCTTTGGTACACTCTGTCTCTGCATATTGAATAAAAGAACTCGAAGATATCTTTCTAATGAGCTACTCCAGGTGCAAAACAAATCTCGTATGAGAAAGTTATAGATGAAACAATTAAGGTAAAATTTCGCCACTAGTTTACTTCCAGAGGGAATAACTCCTTGATCAGAAGTCCGTTTGAGGCACAGGAGAAATGTATGGAAATATTATGAATGATACAATAAAACCATTGAGCTCGATATGGAATTTGAGTATGTAAATTTGTGTAGGAAGAAAAAGAAGACACTTGTATCATACATGGATAAATTGGGAAAAACAATATGAACTTCTCCATACCATAACTTTCATCTCGCAGATCATATTTGAGTAAATGAATAGTTTCTGAAAGGTATTGAGGAGGATAAGACATTTATCCACCAAGAATTTTGAATTGAGTGATAAAATTTCTCATAATTCATAAAGTAATTTATGTAGTAGTAAATAAGGTCGGAAAGTAGCCCAAGTGTGTCTCTTGTTAGACATCAAAGGAGGAGACATGGGTCAGATAAATTGCAAGGGAAGTTGAGGAAAATAAAGACACTATCATTTGATGGAGAAAACAAGAAAGGATAAGATACAAAAGCATGGTTTTTGGGAATGAGGAAATATTTCCAGTTACACGATTACTCATCCAATGTAGAAGCTAGAATTGTAGCCTACCATCTTCAAAGAAAGACATATATGTGGTGGAATCGAATGAAGTAGGTTAAGCACCTTGATGAGAAGATAATTTCTTCGAAGCAGTTCAAGAAATATTTCCAGCAATAGTATTTATGACAGAAATATATATTTTTTTAACAAAAACTGGTAAACAAAGAATTATTCAATAAAAAGGTTCGACCGGGGTCATTGAGTAGAAAAGGAAATGTTGGTAAGAAATAAAAACAACGTCATATTTATGTCTTTTAAATTGATATAGATGATAGTACTATAATGCTTATCAATCTTTACTGGTTCCAAAATATTCATATATCTTATGCCATTTACCATACACAAAACATAACTTTACAAAATTGTTGAGTTTCTAGACTAGATTTCTACTTTTATGACTTCTTGTAATGATGGTGCCACAACTACGCTCAAATTAGGAAACATCATCTTCAATTTTTCCATAGGTCGGTTGTGTTCATATTTTTCTTGGTTTTGGACAGAGGAATCTGAGAATGATTCCCTCACATCCAATTGAATTTTCAAGGACTCTCCTTGTCTACAAATAAATTCCACTTCATCTTAGAGTTGTCCAATGAGCACTCTATGTTGGGCTAGAATTTCAAGAGAAAAGGATAGTGTTAAATTGTGAGAGTCCAATTTTAGAGAGATCCATTGGGTGAAGATGAAATTTTCCTCCATTATCTCATCAAATTCCATCTCCTGTGATTTTTGTGGCTCTTTCCTGTTTTCCATTTTGAGAAATTGAGAATAGGGGTCGATTTCTAGAATTGAAAAATTCTCCATGGGATAGCAACTAACCAAACTTACCAGAGCCAAAATAAGATTAAATTTCAAACTTATATTCCAGGAAGTAGGAGGAATGGGTCGCTTCCCTAGGAACCCTCTACTTTCACAAACAAATATTTTGGTCGTAGGAAAAGTTTATGACTGGAACCCAACCTAAATGAAAAGGAGACCAGCAAGACTTAACAAGAAATCAAGCACATTGTTTTATTGGGAGTTGACTGGAAACAGAAAGATAGATTACCCTTCGCCAAGCCACTGGAAAACCACCTCCGCAATCCACCATAGAATCTTAGGAACTCTCCAAAGACAGACTAAACTTAGGGATTCCAGACTAATTGACAGAGTAACAATTATTATCTTCGTATTAATACCCTAAAATTCAACCCAGTTGCTCCGCTGGGATCCAACCTCCAACCAAAGAGAAAGTAGAAGATATAAATGAGATCCTCCACCTAGCCACCAGGTACCCGATTCCTCACTCCAATGAATTTTGGAAACTCTCTAAAGACCGTCCGAACACTAGAATTCCTGACCATTTGAAAGGTTTTTGACTTTTCACTCCTTATTAATAACCTGTAGTGGAATTATCCTATCCTTAGGAGAACCTCGAGAAGTGGGGATGCATGAATTTGGGCTTATAAAGACATTCCCATGCACCGAAATTCCTAACAAGGTTGTCATGGACTATACTATCTGATTCACCTCACTGCCATTCATGATGGCCAACAAATCCATCATCGTTGAATATAGGATGATATTGCTAATTACTTCCTATAGTAAAGTCCCACGGGAATAAGTACTCATGAAGAAGAGAACCTCTCCGCTCAATTCCGATGATGAGACCATTGTCAAGCACGACCTTAGCATCCCCGTGAGACTGGAGATGGTGGTGGTACTTTCACCACTAGACCATATATAACTAACCCATCACTGCATGTTGAGTCAATGTGTCTCCCCTTGTGCAATGTGGGCCCATATGGAGGAATTTTTTAATAAGGTATTTTACATTAGGGAGGTGCTACAATGGAGACCCACCCTTGGATGCTCAAGGATCCAGGGGCCATGCCAATTTCCCTATTATCTATCTTGTATGAATCTCGATTATTCCCTCTCAAAATATGGAAAAATTGAGATTGGTTAGTTGAGTGGTAGTCAAGAGTAGCTTCATTCTCTCAATAATTCTCTTAAGTTTGGAATCTTTAGGATCAATTCCCAGAATAAAATATCTAATGATTTTTTTAGAATCACCCACTATTTTTATATGGTTCAACTGATGTTCTTGTGTTAACAAGATCCCTTGGGAAACCACATAGGATTTAGCCATATTGTTTAAAGTCTTGCCCAGGTTCGAGGAAAAGTCTAGGACTCAGTTTCCTCTAGGGACATACAATACCCCTCCCGCACCTACCTCCCTTGGGTTTCCTTTTTAAGCCCCATCAAAAAAAAGGATGAATCCCGATTGAGAAGAAAGCCAGATATTGTATTCTTGAGGTGAAGCCGAAATCTTCTAGAATTATCTTTGGGTTCTTCTGGAGGAGATGCAAATTTTGACATTCATTTTAGAAATACAAATCTCTTCTTCTTTTTCTAGTTGCTAAATTTTCTCCACTTTTATTCTTCGTGATGTGAAATATTCCCCCAACTGTCCCATTGCATGAGAAGCTACAGAAGGGGAGAGAAGCAATTTTTTTTTCAATGGCTTTGTTCCTTTCCAACCATAGTTTCCAACAAAAATATTTAATGGATTCCTTATAGACATGATGAAAGGTCAATTTGTTGGTAAAGGAACCCTTATAAACTTTACTCCATTTCCTGATCATAACTCTGCACGTTGAAGGCCATACAATATTATGCATTATTTCTGAGTATACAAGATGACACACGTGTTTAGAGAAAGAAAATTCTAGAAAGAGATGCAATGATGATTCAAGGTCTTGTATGAATAGTGCACATATAAATGGTCCCATAATACCTCTTTTGAGAAAATTTTCTCTTGTGAGTAACTTATTGTGTGTTGATTGCCATCCAAAAATATTAACCTTTGGGAGCCCATATATATTCCAAATCTCATTCCAAATGTTGGAATTTTCTGGAAGATGGGATTGATTGATTATGAGCTTATACCCTTTCTTTACTGAATAACCAAAATTTCCCCAGCCCCTACTGTCCTTCTAATGAAGGTGAACTAGATCCGACCCATTGATAATAAGGAGGAATGATTGACTTGATCGAGAGAGAATAAGAGGAAATTCTCGCAAGTTCCAACCCTTCCAAGATCCATTATTGTGTCATTCTAAGATGTCAAAAAGGGAATTTTTTCCCTGAATTGTTGGCTAGGACCATACAAGAGCTAGGAATGAGATGTATTTTAAATTCTCGGAGGAAGAGAAGCAGTCTCCCAAAGATTGATTTTCTTTCCATTTCCTGGGATCCAAGAAAGATGATCCTGAAAGAAAGGGAGAGAGGCTCTTATTAATTTCCAGATAGGAGAACCTGATTGATGATCAAGGTCTATGTCCAATCTTCTCCTTTTATTTCTTGAGAGATTTTTGTGGAAAATTTCTTTCTTCCACCAATAATTACCTCCAGTTATTAGTCTCCAGAGAAGTTTTTCCCTTAGTGCAATATTTATCTTTTCAAGATCCTAGACTCCTAATCCACCATTTTCTTTAGGTGCACAAACTATATTCTTGTTGACCGTATGAAATTTTTTATCATTATATTTACCCCCTTGCCAGAGAAATTTGTGAATTATCTGTGTCATTTCCTTTTTTATACCCATTGGAGATAATAGAGTTGATAATTGGAAGATGGGGAAAGAAGATAAAATTGATTTCACCAGGACCAATCTGCCTACCGGGTTCAACCATATTTCCCCCCATACTTCAAATTGGTATTTTATCTTCTATAGGATGACTTTCCATGCCTCCCATGGGAGTGATTTCAGGCTAAATGGAGTGCCTAAATATTTGAAGTGTTTCCAATCCAGTGAGAAAGGAAATTGTAAAAGAATGGAAATTCTCATAAGAGCGCTAGCTTTTATATTCCACGCATATATTTGACTATTGTTTTTGTTTATAATTCCTCCCGAGACTTTAGCATATTGATCCAATACCAATATAAATCGATTGGCCATAATTTGAGAGGCACCTCCTAACAGCAAGGTGTCATCCACAAATTGAGAGTGATTTATTCTCCTGACACCTCTTGCGATATTCAGACCGAGGATGGAGCCTATTCTTCTTTCATGTTATAATATTCTATTCAATGATTATGCCATTATGACATATGACATAGGAGAGAGAGGGAAACCCTGTCTCAAACCTATATATACTTTTAAAAAAGGGGCAAGCCTACCATTTATTAAGGGAGATATCCATGGAGTGGAGATGCAGGAATGGGTGTGTGAACCATGACTTACTAATGTAGACCCCCCTACTCTCCCTCGGGGCTACAAGACCTCCCTGTATAGGATCGATCAACTTTGGGAGCTGACTAAGCTCACAGGTTCACACTGAACCTCTTCTATTTTCTCCACAGGTCAAAGTCTTACTTCTCAGGTGAAAAATCCCCTTTTCAAGAGTTTATGAGTACCCGAAGAGTCCTCCATGTGACCCTGGTCAAAATCGTGGGATTAAACCTTCATGCCTACACACTTCGGAACTTTGGGCTTCGGGTGTTTGCGACACACCTAATTCCAAATCCACCAAACTTTGGACTCGCGAACACATAAAAACAAGATCTATAGTCCACGCTCTTTTCATAGCCAATGACTAAGATTTACTTCGGGACTTCCGTTTCAGGAGTTTCGATTATTCCAAAAACCTCTTTCCTTATAATTTCTCCATACCAGGAGTTACATATTGAGTACCACGTGCTCTTCTTGATCAAATATTGTGATCTACTTTGGGACTTCGGTGTTCAAGAGTTTCGAACACTCCAAGGCCTTTTCTCCCTGAAGTAACTTTACCCAGAGTTACATATCAAGAGCCATGTGTCCTTCTCCAATGGAAGGTTCTGATTGACTTTGACACTTCAGGACTTTTGTCCTTTGGGTCTTCACTCCTAATTTTCCCCTGAAGCGTTATCTCTCCGAAGTGATGGATCGGACGCTGCGTGTCCACAAAATCAATGGATTAGATTTAGATTCTTACCTTTTTGGCGCTTCAAATGACTTTCAGTCAACGACTCCTCCTTTCCCTTGCTCATTTCTCTGATGTCCATGATCTGTTGATGCGTGTCCCTCTCCGATCGATGATCACGATTTACTTCGACAATTTTGGCTTCAGGATTTTTGGCTTCACCACTCTCATTTTCCTCTAAATTTATCTTCTCTCAGAGTACATGGATCTGCATCGTGTGTCCATCCTCAGATCGATGACCTTGATGGACCCCGCTACTTCGTGACTTCAAGATTTTTTCTCTTTTCTCTACACAAAACTTCTGGAGTTCTTACCTCCCGGACTCTCCAATATGCTGCCATGTATCCTCCTATGGATCTACGGTCCAAATGGAATTTATCTTCATAGCTTTGGGATCTTTGACTCTGTTACAAACGAAAAAATGTCAAATATGAAAATTCCAAAGGATTCCAAAGTTTAAACTCCTCGCACCTTCTCGAGATCTAACGGTTGTCAATGACCCCGCGTTACTCCGAAGGGATCTTAACCGTCAATCCTCAAACTTCAACAGATATCTCCTTTTCAATTGAATATTTGTCGCTATCTCTCCTGAGCTTGATTCCTCTGAGGTGTTCAACCTCCGACGCACTCCTTGCGATCCTGTAATATTTGACAAAGTTCAGACTTAGATATTTACTAAAGAGAAATATTACTATTCACTCCTTGCGCTTCATAGTCCTAATCTCTCAACACTTAGTCGATTCTTGACCCTATGCACTCCTTGCAACACTTGGTCTAAGTTTCCCATTATCCCTCCTGAGCTTCTCTGAGTCAAATCTATACTCTTTCGATGCACACCTTGCGAACAATATGCACTCCTTGCATCCGATCTCTCATAAGAGAAAAATTGAAACTTATCTAATGTTTCACATATTGATACATTCAACAGGGTAACTCATTCTTTCACCAGTGTAATTCACGCATGCATGAAAATAAAAAATAACAGAGAACATAATGTAAACAAAAGGCCTACCATTCACTCAGATATACAAGCAATAGTGACACATGCATTTGGATCAATATTTTTTTGTTATATTCATTCAAAACTACATGAGCTACATCAACATTCAATAACTTCTAACTAAATCTCAACAACAAAAATGCTCGACTAATCGACATCTACTATGATATTCAGTAGCCTAATCTCCAACATCCTCATTTGGGCATACAACACCTCTACTTATACTAGAGGTCTCCTAGGGTTCCCTCTGACTACCTATCTTCTCGAAGTAAAATCTAACAACTACTTAAGCATCATTACATTAAAGTCTAAGAGTGAAACTCCTAGATCTCACATGATCATTTAACTTCCAAGAATTTTGATCTTATTTAATCATCCGTTCAAAAACAATTTAAAAGAAACACTAGCCTTTACGATTCCAAAATAATTCAAAAGGTGCGCTAGGGCACTGAGTTGTCTCTCCACGTGTGCTTTGCTGACGATGCTCTTGCATCATACTCCCATGGAAAAAAATTCATGGACTCTTTTCCATGAGTTCCTACACTGACCTCCCATGCTACTGGATATCGGCTTCATTTACCCAACTGGCATATTCTATTGGGTGTCCTTTCCACTTTACCAAATGCTCCAAATAATTCTTTCTTCGGGTCTTCTTACCAATCCTCTGATCAATGATCTTCTCCATCTGTGGTTTTTCTGCTACAGGCATCTGCTTCTCCCATTGAATTTCTTTCTGATGTTCTGATTCTTTTGTGTCATCTTCCTTGTAAGGATACAGGTCTGAAACATTAAATATGGGTGATATACCCACATCCTCTTGCAAGTTTATCTCATAAGCATTGGCACCAAATTTCTTTAGGATCTTGCATGGTCCTATCTTATTCAACTTCATTTTGTTATATGTTCATGTTGGGAACCTTTCCTTATTGAGATGTGCTAAAACTTGATCTCCTACTTAAAATTGAAGTTCTCTCCTATGCTGATCAACTCCGCATTTATACTCTTTTCTACTATTCTGTAACTGCTCCTTGATCTAATTATGAAGTTTCTGCATTTTTGCAACAAATTATTCTACTCCAATGCTTCTAAATTCACTCTGCTCCATCTCTCTCAATTATGATACTCCTATTGGATTCATTCCATACACTATATGGAATGGAATATTCCCCATACTTCTGTTCACTGAGTCATTGTATGCAAACTCTGCTTGTGAMAGAATTTGATCCMACTGGCTATGATGTTCAATGAMCAAACTCCTCAACAAATATCCCAAACTYYGATTTACCACCTCAGTTTGTCCATCCGTTTGAGGGTGACATGCTRAACTAAAAKAAAKTTGTTTCCCCATCTTCTTCCATAATGTTCTCTAGAAATGACCAACAAATTTTGTGTCCCTATTTGAGACAATACTCCTGGGAAACCCATGAAKTCTCACAACTTCTTTGAGAAAAAAATTTCAACTTGTGTTGCATCACTAGTCTTCTGGCATGGGATAAAGTGTGCCATCTTTGAGAATCTATCAACTACAAAAAATATGGAATCACATCCCCTTTGGGTTCTTGGCAATCCCAGCACAAAATCCATGCTTATTTCATCCCAAGGCCTATCTAGAATAGGCAATGGATGATACAATCTAGTGTTCTGTTTATTTCCCTTTTCATACTAGAAAATATTATATTTGTTTACAAACTTCTTCACCTCTGCTCTCATACCTGGCCAATAATATGAACCGTTCAACTGTGAAAATGTCTTGTCATGGTTGAAATGTCCTGCTAGACCTCCACTATGTTTTTCCTTCAACATATTTTCTCTCATTGAACACTTTGGTATGCACAACTGACAATCTTTAAACAACAATCCATCTTGAATCATATACTTTGTCCACTGAATTTTGTCTCTGATCAAAATATTCACACATGCTTCATATTCTTCTTTAAAATCTATATCATCACAATACATCTCCTTAAGGTGTTCAAAACCTAAGGTCTTCACCTGGAATTTTTGCAGAATCAGACATCTCCTGCTCAATACATCAACAATTTTCTTATCATTACCAAAGATATGTTTAATGAAAAAAGTGAAATTTTGCATAAAATCTATCCACTTAGCATGTCTTTGATTTAACTTCTCCTGCCTGGTTATGAATTGTAAACCCTGATTATTGCTATACAAAACAAATTCTTTTGGAACAAGGTAGTGCCTCCATTTCTTCAGGGATTGAATTATTGCATAAAATTCTTTATCATATGTGTATTAATTATTCTTAGTGTCATTCAACTTCTCACTGGAATATGCATCAAGACTATTATATTGGCTCAAGACTTCTCCAATTGCAACTCCACTAGTATCACACCTTACTTGAAATGCCTTCCCGAAATTTGGCAAGACCAAAATTGGTCATTCTATTATCTTCTCCTTCAATATATTGAAAATTTTCTCAGCCTCTTCTGTCCACTTTAAGGACTTGTGCCTCTTCTTCACTGTATCCAATATTGGTGCACAAATTCCACTAAAATTTCTAATGAACTTCCTATAGAAACTTGCTAATCCATGGAAACTTCTCACCTCAAATATTCTTTTTGGTGATGGTTGATTGCTCTCACCTTTTATGGATCCATCTTCAATTCATTTGAAGAGATCACAAAACCCAAATAAATGAGTTATTTCTTCATAAAAGAGGACTTCTTCAGATTTATCAACAACTTCTCCTATTGTAGTCTTTTCATCACTAATGTCAGATATCTCAAATTCTCTTCTTCAGTTTTACTGAAGACAAATATATCATCCAGATATAAAATCACAAACTTACCAATGAAATATTTCAATACCTCATTCATAAATCTCATAAAAGTACTTGGGGAATTTGTCAAGACAAATGGCATAAAAATCCACTCATACAACCCTTCATTTGTCTTAAAGGTTGTTTTCCACTCATCACCTTCTCTCATCCTTATCTGGTGATATCCACTTTTCAAATCTATCTTTGAAAAACAAAATTCTCCAGTTAAACAATCCATTAAGTCATCTATTCTTGGCAAAGGAAATATGTACCTAATGGAAATCTTGTTTATTGCTCTTGAGTCTATACATGTTCTCCATCCTCCATCCTTCTTCAGACTCAACACAGTTGGTACTGCGCATGGGCTCAAGCTTTATCTGAACAAACCCTTGTCTAATAAATCCTAGACTTGTCTCTTTACCTCCTCATTCTCTTGAGGTGTCAATCTGTATGTTGCTTTGTTCGACAGGATTTCTCCTGGAATTATATCAATGTGATGGATGATACTCCTGACAGGTGGAAATGAATTAGGTAGCTCATCCACTACTATGTCAACAAAATTCTCCAACATCTCCTAAAATTCTTCAGGCATATCATCCATAGAATTACTTGTAAGGAAAACTCTGGGTTTCCTCACTACAACAAACTGCATCTCTTGTTCCTTCTTAACTTCACTCAAGAGTTCCTTCCCACTCATGAGAAGTATACTTGTGTTGGCTTATTCCTTTGCTTTCTTTTCCTCAATTGGCAGCAACATATGTGTCATGCCATTCTTATCCAAAGTATAAGTATTTTTCTTCCCATCATGAATGACATTCCTATCAAAATTCCATGGTCTCCCCAACAAAACATGACATACATCCATGGGAATTACATCACACAGAATCTCATCTCTATATCCTCCTATTTTAAATTCAAGAGACATTGTTTAGTGACCATTACCTGGTGTCCTTTCTGCAACCATGAGAATTTATATGTCTTCAGATGTGAAGTTGTCTCCAGCTCCAATTTCTCCACCATCTTTGTGGATACTAAATTATCAATGCTCCTACTGTCGATTATCACTTTTCATACTCTATCCTTAGTCTTGCAAGAAATAATGAATAACCTATTTCTCTACACTGGATTTTCGATCTTTGCCTCCAGTTTCAAGATAAACTTATTCAACATTAGGGATCTTCCATCTTCTGCACCTTTTACTTCAACATTCAACTTTTGCGTTTCCAAAATGTGAGCTTCACCTCCTTCTTTCTTTTTCTCGGGACATTCCCAAGACATGTGTCTTGTCTTTCCATAGGAATAATACTTTACCTCTCCTCCTCTGCCTCTTCCTCTTCCTCAAGGAAAATAATTTCTTCCACCACTCTATCTCCCTCGGGAACTTCCTCCTCTTTCTGAGTGACTATGTGGTTTTTCATTCTCACCCTTGGGATTTTGTGTCTTATCCTGGGCAGTTCCCTTACCTATGTTTGGAATTCTTCCTCTACTTCACTGGCTTTGTTTTCTGACCAACTTTTCTTCTGCCTTCAATGCAATCTGATAAACATCCTCCACTGTCCTCACTGTCATCATGTTAATTTCATCATGGATCTCATACCTCAAGCCATTTATAAACCTCACATCATTTTCATCATCTTTCTCCCTCTGTCCAATCCCAATGTTCAACCTATAAAAATGCTCTGTGTATTCTTTCACTGTCATTCCCTTCTATCTCAGGTTCTACAATTTTATGAACAAATTTATCTGATAATCCTTGGGTATGAATTTAGCCTTCATCTTGGCTAGCATTATGTCCCAACTCTTAATCTTTTTCTTACCTCTGCTTCGTCTTTCAGCCTACAATTCATCCCACCATAGTGTTGCTTGTCCTTTTAATATGGTGACAAAATGTCTCACCTTCTTCTCCTCATCGATGTCTTCATAGTCAAAACACTTATCCATTGATCATATCCAATCAAGAAATTCTCCAACATCTAATTTTCCTCCATACATCGGGATGTCTATCTTTGCTCTAGCTCCCAATTTGAAAACTTCTTTCATCAAGCGTTCCTCGACAACATCTTCCCCTATAGCTTCTTCAACCTCTATTTCTTTCTGCATCACTGACATCTCCAGCATTAGGTGCTATCCTTTGTGTTGTCTCCATCACATACAACATTGTGCGATGTTCTCTCATTTCTCTTTCTACAGCTCGATTTGCTACATGTGACTCTGCACATCTTCTAGGTGGCATTTTGCTGACCTTTTATCCACTCAAACAAAGTAAAATTTGAGCTCTTTAGGCTCTAATACCACTTGATGCATACCCCCCTACTCTCCCTCAGGGATGCATGACCTTCTAGTCTAGGATCGATAGATTTCAAGAGTTGAATCAACTCACAGGTTCACACTAAACCTCTTCTATTTTCTCCATAGGTCAAAGTCTTACTTCATGGGTGCGAAATCCCCTTTCCAAGAGTTTTTGAGTACCCACAGAGTCCTCCACATGACCCTGCTCAAAACTGTGGGCTTAAACCTTCACGACCACATACTTCAGAACTTTGGGCTTTGGGTGTTCTCAACAAAGTTGATTCCAAATCCACCAAACTCTGGACTTGCGAACACACATGGGCCGGATCTACGATCCACACTCCTTTCACAGTCGACGACTGAGATTTACTTTGGCACTCTGGCTTTGGGAATTTTGAGTATTCCAAACACCTCTTTCCTCTGAAGTGCTATGTACCCGTAGTTACAGATTGAGTTCCATGTTCTCTTCTTAGTCGATGGTTGTGATCTACTTTAGGACTTCGACGTTCGGGAGTTTTGAACGCTCCAAATCCTTTTCTCCCTGAAGTACCTTTACCTGGAGTTACAGATCAATCTCCACACATCCTTCTCTAATGGATGATTCCGATGGACTTCGACACTTTTGTCCTTCAGGACTTCACTCCTCATTTTCCCCCAAAGTGTTATCTCTCCAAAGAAATGGATCAGACGTCGCATGTCCACAAAATCAATGGATCAGATTTATCTTCTTACCTTTTTGGTTCTTCAGATGACTTACGGTCAATGAATCCTCCTTTCCCTTGCTTGTTTCTTTGAAGTTCGTGATATGTTGACACATGTCCCTCTCAGATCGATGGTCATGATTTAATTCAGAAATTCAGGCTTTGGGATTTTTGGCTTCACAACTCTCATTTTCCTCCGGAGTGCTCTTCTCCCAGAGTACATGGATCTCTGTCGCATGTCCATCCTCAGATTGACAACCTTGATGGACTCTGATACTTCACGACTTCGAGAGTTTTCCTCTTTGCTCTGCACAAACCTTCCAGAGTTCTGTTGACGGGCGAAATTGTCCATCCGTCAACTAGGAGAGTGGAACCGGTCCGGGGTTGTCTAAATAACCCAAGCTGTTTGGAATGAACCACCCTGATGGGTTTAACGACTCCGTTGGCTGCCGTAAGGTCTTAAGAAAACCAAAGAGGAAACTAAACTAACTAATCTATCTAAAATAAAGCAAACTAAAACTAACTAAAACTAACTAAAACTAAGTAAAAGAAACTAAACTAACTAACAATAAACAAATTAACTAAAAACAAACAAACTAACTATTACACTAATCTAATTAAAACAAACTACTAAATAAACTAAAACTAAATATAACTATTCTAACTATTATATAAAATCTACTAATTACTATTATAATAACTCAAATCAACTATTTAATTACCARCTGCAATATTACTTATTCACAAATGTACACTATAAATAGCCTACAGATTTAATTAAAACCTGCAAAACTCATGTGTTTGCTGCCCTAAGACAACAAGGAATCTCTTTTTGATTTTTATATTTTATGAAAAAGAAATAAAACTACTGAAATTAAACAATCTAACATAAATCTAATTAAAATTATTTATAAACTAAACTACTTAATGAAAATAGCAAGGAAAAGACTAACTGACCTGGAAGCGCTCCTAATTCGTCCTGTGTGTGATGACTCTGAAGCTGGTCGGAGGAAGGAAACTCGCACCGGTTAATCCATAAGCTTCTCGTAAACGATCGGCTGTGCTGCTCTTTTGAGTGGTTTACAGGACAAACAAGACATAAAAAAAAAATCATAACAATCTTATGATTATAAATCTCTGCAATAAGGGAAACCTGTTATGCAAAAACTTATATTTGATAATTCAATTTATGAAGAAGATAAACCTGTCATTCAC
>JZKD02S1972013.1:509362-523904 GCA_000966675.3 Picea glauca
ATATCATGAACAAGTCAAATAACTTCTATAACATCCCTGGTCCATCTGATGGGATAATATGAATATCTACAATAGTATTGGAGTCCTGGTCTGTAGTAGAAGATGATGGATGGTTAGGAGGAAGTGGTTAGCCGACTCTTTGACTAGAAATAAGTGGTGGAGGAATAGGTCTTGCCTGCTCATCTAGGTGAGGTGGAATAGGAGGATGAGGAATAGGTCATGCCTGCTCACCTGGGTGAGGTGAAAGAGGAGGAGGAGGAATATGTTCTTCCTGCTCATGATCTAGGTGAGGTGAAGGAGGAGGAGGAGGAAGTGGAGAGGGATCAAAACCACCCTCATTAATTGATGGGGTACCAGACAAATGAGTTGTACTAGAAGGTGAGATGTGCCTATCATTGGGAGCCCCCCTTGCTACTAGTTTCCTGGTAGCTCCAATGATATGATGCATAAGAGGCATCAAATCATGCGACATATCCCTCCAAAGCTCGAATAAAATAGGATCTACCCTGATGTCTCGCATCAACACAGGGTAGACTCCCACCTCAGACAAAAGTGCACAGAGTCGGTCAACCAACTTCAACATGAATCGTGTATCTGGCCTACGACGCATGTCGCTAGGTATATGCACCCGATGACCCTAACCCACCACATCCTCATGCATCATATCCTCATCAACATTTTTCGAGGGACAAGGCACGTCCCCAATAAAAATTCCAATATCTACAAAATATATAGTACACAACAATAATTACAAGGTTTCATTAAAAAAATTAATAAAACAAGTTAAAGAACGTGTTAGAATTAATTTTTTTCTAATTAATTTAGACAATAAAATGAAACTAGATTAATTTAAACAAAACACTAATATTACCTCTATCATATGGTGGCTCATCTGGTGTGAAGAGGATGTTCGGACATCCTTGCCAATCCAAACCCACGTAAGGACATGACACCATGGTGAACATGTGATCCACCTCACTGCCTAGTAGCCCCAGTGCGTCTGGGAAATCCTGGATGGAAACTCCAGCTGGCCCCTCTTGGGAATCATCTCCCCCCACATGTGCATCCACACATGAGTCCTTGACCTAGCAGGCTGATAGACAAAATTCGGCCTTGTCTTCAGAAACCACTCAAAAAATAAGAAAAATAGCTCTAAGGCAAAAGGGAAGTTCGAACTCCCATGTATCATAGAATGACATTTGTCTAGTTCTATACAAAACCACCACTAACAAAATGGCAGACCATCTGATACACCATGGCCTATGTACCAATGAATCAACATAATAAAAAGGAAGGAAACTAATGTGCTACACATCACTGGTAAAGTGTGCTATGGTGGTCACTAAAAGTGAGAGGAACCTAACCTTCTTTGCACCGAAAGAGGCAATCCATAGTTGTCCACTAGACACCTAAAAATCAGTTGGGGCTAGTACATCAACCCCAATATATCATTGAGAGTACATGAGTTGGCTCTTAGCTACAACACCTACTGGGACATCTAGGAACTGAGAAAAATCCCCCCCTCTCCTAGATACTGATAAAGTAAATATCTTCCTCAGTGGGATGGTTCCACTGATCTAGACCCACATGGAAAGCCTGTCGATGGACATCCCATCGATGGATCTAGACCAAAAACCCAGAGGGCCCCTTAAGGGATGTATCCTCCTCATAGTAATTAAGGAGGCCTACGTTCCTCAAGAGAACATGAGTCACTACAGTAATAAGGTGAGGGTACAAATCCCTCTCCCTTTCCCTCACCTCCCATTCACGCACAACATTGTATAGGTCCACCCATTGCTCTTGCTGCTATTGTTGCTCTCTCCGCTTATGTCTCTGCATGATGAACATATGAAACACATCATCCTCAATCATACATAAAACATAAAAAAATATAATAAATGAGAAATTTGATTTAAAGATGGAAAAACAACTTCCTTCAAAAAATAAGTAAATTTCATAACCGATGCACCTGAAAAACAGTCAAGCATTGCCTGCGGTGTGTACATAACTTGTGAGCACCTCCCATGCTATGCCAGTGAAAACTAACGCACCGTATAAAAAAATATGTATTATGTTATATGGTGCGTTGTATAACCCTACCGCATCGGTGTGGTCAGGTAAACCCACTCCCCGATGTGTTACGGTTATCCTATGCATTGCTTAAAATAAAAACAAATTAAAATCCTAACACACTGTAAAACATTTTTTTTTAAATTAGTTAAGGTAGTGCATATACATTCCTTATATGCACCAGTGCATTTAAGTAATGGAGACACACCACCCCACCAATTTTTTAACATTGACGCACCTCCCCATCAGTGTGTTATGACTACCCTATGCACCGCTTAAAATAAAATAAAAAATTTAAATCCTAACGCATTGTAAGACAATTTTTTAAAAATTAGTTAAGGCGGTGCATACACATTCCTTAAATGCACCAATATGTTTCGGTAACTGTGACGCACTGCCCCACCAATTTTTTAAAATTGACGAGTATGAAACTATGCAATTTTTTATCTAATTGTTTTGAATGGTGTGTTCAAGTCGTTCGGCTCACACTGCTAGCAGTGCACATAGAGAATTTATAGGGCACACCGTGAAAAAATGCCAATTTTTAAAACAGTGCATTTGTAAACATGAACGCATCATTGTGCATGCTTACTAATGCACCGAGAAAAATAATATATCTGATTCACGTGATGTTTCATGTATCATAATGGACTGGTGCATTATAGGTATTGAGACACACCACTGAATAACTAAATAATTTTACGCAGTGCGTCGATAAACAGACGTATTGGTATGTTCCTCTTTACCTACGCACCGCCGAGGAATTTAACATTATGTTGCGGTGTGCCTTTTCTATTTACAGGAGGCACTGACCGCGGTGTGAGCCAAATGTTTTGAACGCACCGCACATAATTTTTTTTTTTTTTTAAATGAAAAATTAACTCAATTTTAAATTTTAATCCGCAAAACTTAAGTTATAAAGAAACAAAGATATTACTTGGACATTTTTTCATTAGGGAGACATGGTTAGCACGTAGTAAAAAAAAACAAAATTTCCCATCGTTTGGAAAAATTTGAAATCCACACACACAACAATAGAAGGAAGGAAGGCAAGCAAGGGAAGCACTAATGACATGGTGCTTTAGAGAGGAAAAAGTGGAACCGATGTTTTTGAGCTCTACAACACTGAAAATGGTAAAAATGAATTTTACGGTCGATAATTGGTTTTTTATTAAACCATGTTCTGGTGCGCTCGATGACAGAACACATCGGTGCTACAATATTTACATAGTGCACCAAATAATACCTTTTACAAATAACCCAAACATGGTGCACCCTTTTAGAGCACGGGTGTGCACTGTGCATCCGGTTACTATCGAGCGCACAAGTGTATATATTGTCCGATGCACTGATGCGTCCGGTGTTACATAGGGCACTGATTATTTAAAAAAAAACAACCCTAACATGGTGGTCCCTTTGGAGAAATGGTGTCCCTGGTGCTTCAATATACTATGGAGCACACCGATATATATTTTTTGAAATAATCTTACAATGGTGCGTAAATATTTTTATTTAACCATGTCACGACGTGCTCTATTCTTAGCGACACTAGTGTGTCTGGTTTTAACCAACGCATCGTATTATAATTTTTTTTAAATAATCCTATTATGGTGTGTGCCAAAAGATCAGGTGTGTCAGTATACCATGGAGCCCACTAGAGTATATTTTTTGAAATAATCCTACGATGGCGCATATTTTTTTTATTTAATCATGTCACGGTGTGGTTATTGATGCAACACCTCGGTGTGTTGGTGTGTTATAGATGCATGGTGTTGTGTCTTTTAAATATACACATCATTTTTCTTTAAACGTTATCGAAATTTTTAATTGACAGTAATATAGGTTATAATTTTTCTAGACTAAGCATGTTGTAGACTCAAGGATTTGGTGAACTCCCAACTATATTATAAAGGGGAAATGATTATAGTTTAGGATTTTGAGATATGGTTACGATCATTGATGGCGAGATCAAGATTATAATCATTGACGAAGAGATCATGCAGGTTATGATCATTGATGATGAGATCATGCATGTTATGATCATTGATAGCAAGATCACGCAGTTTATGATCATTGACGATGAGATCACACAAGTTATGATCATTGACAGTCAGATCACATAGGTTATGATCATCGACGATCATTCAAGTTGATTATGAACATTGATAGTGAGATCACACAAGGTTATAATCATTGATGATTATGATGGCAATATGGGAAGAGCAATACATAAGGTAGTAGGTACCCATGGAGAAAGATTCCCATCGTGGACATCATGGTCATAAGAACTCAAATTGTCATCATAATCACACACAATTGTGAATTAGCAACTAATATAGATTATAATTTTGCTAGACAACCCGTTAATTGGGATTTCACCAAATACTTGAGTCTAAAACATGCTTCAGATGATTATAGATTAGAATTTTGAGAGACTACCCATACTTTAGACTCAAGTATTTACATCTGAAATGCCTATACTTTAGACTCAATTCTTTACAGCTAAAATGCCTATACTTTAGACTCAATTCTTTACAGCTGAAATGCCTATACTTTAGACTCAAGTATTTACAACTGAAATGTAGAGAAAAAAATTCACAGAAACACCCAGGAAACAAATCCCTGTCCCTCTCCCTCCCCTTCCAATACCGTACAACATTGTACAGGTCAACCCTATGGTCCTACTGCTGTTGCTTCTCACTCATCTCATGTATCTACATGATTAATAATATGGTTGGTAATGTTTTTTAATTTAACCCTTTTACGGTGTGCTAAATAACTAGTCGCATCGGTGCATCGTTATTTATGTAGTGCATCGGAGTATTTTTTGAAAACCTTACCACGGTGTGACATTGTTTTAGAAAAACCATCTGCACTAGTGAAATTGTTTACGTAGTGCACCGTCATATATAAAAAAATTTAAAATAACATTTCCACCATGCGTAAATTTTTAGAGCAATTGATGCAGGAGAATCACTCCACCTCAGCAATGTGCCAGCTAGACAACACATCAAATCGTATTCAAGGAGGGGAGAGGTGCCAACCCTTCCATTTCGCCCTCATTTTTAAATTTCAATTTGTGATTCAATGAAATTAAATGTTTGTAAGTCTTGGTAGAGTCATGTCATGCCTTTTAGCAGATAGGAGATGTGGTCTCCTTTAATGGCTGACAGGTTGATGAGATCTAGATCCAATTCAGACTATATGGCCATTGAATGTAATTAAATGTAATTAATGAGAGTAGAGAGTTGGAGGAAAGGCTCGATGAGTCCCTCTTTTGTAAAATATCTTGTATCAAAATTCATAAGAGAGAAAAAAAAAAGATCTAGCATGTAGAGTAGATCATCGAGTAGAGATCTCAAGAGAGGAGAGAACCGAGACTCTGTTGCAGTCTAGTCTTTGTAAACACATGTATAGACATTAAGAGACTAATACAAAAAACCATTTTTCTTGCATATGATTCTGTGTTTTTACATGTTTATGAATGAATGTCATTTGTGTGTTTATTTATGTTGTAGATGCATGAATATTTTCCATCTGCAGGGATAGATATAATTTCTCTATCTGTGATTTTTGTTAAACCGTTATGGGTTCTTTAGGCTAAGTGTAAGGAGTGAGAGACAAAGTGTTGAAGACTCTGTGAGCCAATGCAAGGAGTGTGTATTTGAATTATTCTTTGAATTTAGGAGAGAACGTTCCAGGAGGGCACACCAGAAGATTTACAGACTGAAGAGAGCCTCAAGGTTACTAAATACTTGAAGGAGAGACTGTGCAAAGAAGGCACATAGGAAAGAACAAAATTGCTGAAGATTTTGAGAGCGCTACCAGGAGGGCATTGAGCAGGTGAAAGTGTGCACAAGGAGAACTATGTTTCGAGTTTGGAGAGAAGAGAAGTGTCAAGAAGAATATACTCACAGAGTTGTTGAACACTCTGTTTAATAGCTCTGCAATAGTGTATTGTGTGGATGTAGGAGATGCACCAGAGAACTGAAGAAGAGTTGAGGGTTTAGGAGTTGAGGGTTCAGGAGGAACACCTGTGCAAGGAGTGCACAAGGCCAACACTCAGATGAAGTTTTGAAAGATAGCCATTCGAAGGCTAGTCAAGAGCAAGGAGTTCACATAAAATAGAAGTCATTCCAAGTTTGAGAAGATCAGGAGGATGAGAAAATAATGCACTAGGAAGGCACAAGAAAGTATTTTGAAAGACGTAGAAGGGTCGAGGTTAAATTTCATTTCCAAAGCTTGGGAGGGAAAGAACCATTGATACCTAATACATCAGGGCTCATAGGAGGTAGTTCAAAGGTGAAGCCTTTGAAATGGTTGAAATATTCCAAGTCAGGGAAGAAAGCATAAGCTCAGGAGGATAAGTGGACTTATGAAGTCTCGAAGTTTCAAAGACAATCAAAACCATCCATCATCCATAGGGACAGGTGGCAGAAGATAGGCATATTCACATATTTGTGAATTGGAAGAACTGTGTCGAGCAGTCAGTAAAAGTCTCGAAGTGAGAAGTTGCGAAGTGCTAGGACTCAAGCCCCGGGTCATAGCCCGAGGTAGTATTTGAGAGGGGATAGTAGAGAAGATCTAGCACCCGTTGTATCGAAATTTGTAAATTCAGGTTTCAGAGGAATTGGCAATAGTTGAGGTTGAAACAGTCGAAGCCAAAATCTTGAATGGATCATAGTTGTTGGTTGCGAGGAGAGACGTGGACCATAGATCGGGTCCCAGATAAATTTCGTCGATTCAGAGATCGGGTAAAAGGGAACAAGCAACTCGCCAAATCTCTGAAGCATGGAGTTGCAAAGGGAGATGGACCACAGTCCTAGTCTATGGTCACATGAAAGGAAGGGGTTTAGCGAGAGGAGCTAGAACCCATTGGCATTGATAATTCAGACAGTTCTAAGGAGAGGGCCCGTGGGTTCCATAAAACCCATGCCTTAAGAGGAAAGGGGGCCTGCTAAATTGATTTGAGGTCTAGCAAAGGCCCGAAGATTCGATCTAACTCCTTGATGTGAACGATCCTAGACTGGGTGTTCATGCAGCCCAGGGGGTAGAAGTTGGGATCTGCATCAAGTGGTATCAGAGCCACAAAATAAATTTTTGTAGGAAGAAAAGATAAAGGAGATACTCTGAAACCATCAGGTGGTATCAGAGAGAAATTTGTATGTAGATTTCAGGTGAAGGAGAAGCTGGAGATGATATTAGTTGCAGAGTGAACAACAGACTTTCTAGAAGGGCAGGTAGAGGGAGAAGATGGCTACTGAAGGCCATAAGCATGGTCGGGAAAAGGACCACCAGCAAACAAACAAGGTTGAGATAGACAAAGCGCTCAATGAGATAAGAGAAGAAATGGATAGGCTAGCATCGAAGATGCAACAAGAGGCAAAGGTACATTGGACATATGAATGGCCCTTGAAGAGGAAAGTTAAATGGCATGTTCATAATTTGTTGGCTAGAAGGAAGAAATAGGTAGTGAGGATATGTCTCAGGAAAGTTGAAAACCTCAGTGGCATAGAGGAGGAAGTGGTTCACATCTGTGAGCCAGATATTGGGAGGAACCTCGGTGAAGAGGAGGAGGTGAGATCAGTTAAAGGTCTCATAATCTTCTAAGAGGGAAGAGATGAATTTTCAGATTTCCAGGTGGGAAATCAGACGATATTAGTCGATCTCATAGATTGCTAGGCAGGCAGAAGAGAAACCCAAATTGTCAGGTGGGCAAGGGAGAAGAGATGAACTCAGAGGTGAGTTTGTATCAACAAGGAGTGCTGACAAAGGAGGGAGGATAAGAGGAGTGTTCTAATCATTGGGGGAATTGAGGTATTCCTACCACATAGCCCAGTTGAGGATGGAGCATGTGTTGCAGATGCAACAATAGAATAAAGACAACCAACAGTGACTGTCATAGAGGAGGAGAAGGAGAATACACTGATGTATGCCCCAACAGAGGAACAAGAGAATGAAATTAAGATGCTCATTCCATGGGAGAAGAATTTGGAGATGCTGGAGGATCTTTTGAAAAATACAGAACTAGAAGATGGAATCCAACAGACAGTCATGCATATTGTAGGAGAAGAGAATTCAATAGAGGTGATCAAAATTTTTATCCAGGAAGATGAACATGAGATGATTGCAACACTAAAGCTTGTAGTAGAAGGGGGAGCATACCAGCCTACAGAGAAGCTAGAGGAAGCTGGAGATGAACCAGCAAAAGAGGATCTGACAGAAGCCAATCTGTCAGAAAGGAAAGTTGAGTAGTAGCTCAGTGATGAGACTGTAGAATTGGAGTCACCGACAGGGTGGAAAGCTAAGGCCACAAGAGATGGAGAAAATAGTATGGGGGATCAGGATGATATACACATCGATAAAGAGATAGTGCAACAGAGAAGACTACTAAAGATCCAACCAGAAGAACAGTTGGACGAGGTGATTGAGAAGATAATGGATTTGATGTTGAAGTCGGCACAAGAAAATGCTAGCGATGAGAAGATGAGCAGAAGAGAGCCTGCAAGAGTAGCAGGGTAGCAGCAGCAAAAACAACAGAGAAATGGAGTGGGAGGATATATCCAAAGGAGAGTTTGGGATCCAGGAGGATTTCAAGAGAGTTGGGAAGCTCATGAGAAGGAGCTCATGAATATTTCACAGCAGTGGATTATGATGCAGGAGCATCGCTCCACCTCAGCAATGCGCCAGCTAGAAAACACATCAAAGCGCATTCAAGGAGGGGAGAGGTGCCAGTCCTCTCATTTATCCCTCATTTTCAAATTTAAATTTGTGATTCAATGAAATTAAATGTTTGTAAGGCTTGGTAGATTTGTGTCATTCCTTTTAGTAGATAGGAGATGAGGTCGCCTTTAATGGATGACAGGTTGATGAGATCTAGATCTGAATCAGACTAGATGGCCATTGAATGTAATTCAATGTAATTAATGAGAGTAGGTAGCTGGAGGAAAGGCTCGAGTAGTCCCTCTTTTGTAAAATATCTTGTATCAAAATTCATAAGAGAGAAAAAAAAAATCTAGCATGTAGAGTAGATGAGTGAGTAGAGAGCTCAAGAGAGGAGAGAACTGAGACTCTGTTGCAGTCCAGTCTTTGTAAAAATATGTATAGACATTCATAGATTAATACAAAAAGCTATTTTTCTTGCATATCATTATGTGTGTTTACATGTTTATGAATGAATGTCATTTGTGTGTTTATTTATGTTGTAGATATATGAATAGTTTCCATCTGCAGAGATAGATAGAATTTTTCTATCTGTGAGTTTTGTTAAACCATTATGGGTTCTTTAGGCTAAGTGCAAGGAGTGCGCGATAGAGTGTTGAAGACTCTGTGAGCCAACACAAGGAGTGTGTATCTGAATTCTTCTTCGAATTCAGGAGAGAACGTGCCAGGAGGGCACACCAAAAGATCTACAGACTCAAGAGAGCCTTAAGGTTATTGAATACCTTGGAGGAGAGACTGTGCAAAGAAGGCACATAGGAGAGAACATAATTGTTGAAGATTCTGAGAGCTCTACCAGGAGGGTATTGAGTAGGTGCAAGTGTGCACAAGGAGAACTATGTTTCAAGTTTAGAGATAAGAGAAGTGTCAAGGATAAGACACTCAGAGAGTTGTTGAACACTATGTTTAATATCTCTGCAAGAGTGCATTGAGTGGATGCAAGAGATGCACCAAAGAACCTGAAGAAGAGTTGAGGTTTCAAAAGGAACACTTGTGAAAGGAGCGCACAAGGCCAACACTTAGATGAAGTGTTGAAAGACAACCATCCAAAGGCTAGTCAATTGCAAGGAGGGAGCATAAAAGCGAGTTGATTCCAAGTTTGAGAAGCTCAGGAGGAGGAGCATAGAATATGCCAAGAAGGCACAAAAAAGTATTTTTAAAGACACAGAAGGGTCGAGGTTAAATTTAATTTCCAAATATCAGGAGGGAAAGCACCATAGAGGCCTAATACATTAGGGCTCGTAGGAGGTAGTTCAAAGGTGAAGCCTTTGAAATGGTTTAAATATTCCAAGTCAGGGAAGAAAGCATAATCTCAGGAGGAGAAGTGGACTTACAAAGTCCTGAAGTTTCGAAGACCATCGAAACCATCCATCATCCATAGGGCCAGGTGGCAATAGATAGACATATTCACAGAAGAAATGCGTCAAGCAGTCAGTAAAAGTCTCGAAGTGCGAAGTTGCGAAGCGCCAGGAGTCAAACCCCGGTTTATAGCCCGAGTTCATATTTGAGAGGGGATAGTAGAGGAGAGCTACCGCCCATTGTATCAAAATTCGTAAATTCAGGGTTCAGAGGAATTGGAGACAGTTGAGGTCGAAACAACCGAAGCCAAAACTCAGAAGGGATCGTAGTCATTGGTTGCGAGGATAGACGTGGACCGTAGATCGGGTCCTAGGTAAATTTCATCGATTCATAGATCGGGTAAAAGGGAGAAAGAATCTTGCCAAAGCTCCGAAGCATGGAGTCACGAAGGGAGATAGCTCACAGTCATAGTCTATGGTCATGTGAAAGGAAGGGGTTTAGCTAGAGGAGCTAGCACCCATTGGCATTGATAATGCCGACAATGCTAAGGAGAGGACCCGCAGGTGCCATACAACCTAGGCCTTAAGAGGAAAGCGGGCCTATTAAATTGATTTGGGGTCTACCAAAGGCCTGAAGAGTTGATCTGACTCCTTTATGTGAATGATCCTAGACCGAGAGGTCATGCAGCCTAGAGGGGAGAAGGTGGGGTCTGCATCAGCAACTATTCACCCCGGTGCGTCATATTTCTGTAGTGCACCAGAGTATTTTTTGTTTGTTTGAAATAGCCCTACTATGGTGTATTATTTTTGTGGGCACCAGTGTGTTAGTTGTATAAAAGGCACTAGTGCGTTATATATTTATAAACGCATAGTACAAAAACATCTGCTAAAACCTCCACCTGCTCGCCTCCGCTAGTATCCTCCGCTATAAACGAATTTTTGGGATATTTTAAATGGGGCATCCACAAAAACCTCCACTAGAGGGTCTTTTCCTTGTAGTGGGTGTAGCTTGAGTGGTTGAGAGGAAAATGTGTTCCCCTTGTCCTCTTGGTTTCAAATTCCACTTGGTGACATGTTTTCTCTTTGTGAGTCATTTGTTTTTTAGATATTGACTTGGTCTCGAGCCTTAACGAATCTGATTTATCCTAGGTACCAACCTTGGAATGAGGGGAAGTGTTCAATGATTTTCCTCGGGAATGAATTATGTGGAAAAAAATATTAATGTAAAATGAAAGTTCCCCATGGAGCACTAAATGTAGTCTTTTTTTAATCCATATTTTCTTCTATCACTTAATTATACCTTAAAAATTCATCTAGCTTTGACATGATACTTGTTCCACCAGTAAATGTTTACAAACGATAGTCCATGTTTGGAAGTGGATAGTTGTTCTTAATTGACATTTTATTTAGATTCTTGAAATAACCTAATTTCCCCATTCTTTTTTCTTTCTAGGACCATATTAACTACCCATGGGAAATGTCTGTTATAGGTAATGATCTCGGCTTCCAACAAAGTTTGCATAATTATGGGATCTAACTTAGGATTGACATGTCTTTGTTTTTGTCTGAATGGTTCAAGTATTTCCTTGAAAAGAATAATCCCTTGCTAACATATGTTTTATAGGACTTGAGGTCATCATAGCTCTAAGAAAAATATCATTGAATTCTCTTATAAAGTCTTCAATATTTCTTCTCTCCTCTAAGCTCCAAGTTTTCCTAGTATTAATTATCTTAGTACTCTCCTTTGACCCAATGTTGACCTCAACATGGTCTTCAACCTTTCTAACAAGTGGAGGTACATTAACTCAATCAATCCTATCAAACATATTTTCCAAAGGAGTCAATCCTATAGGAATATTATTGTCTTCCAACTGCATACTTTTACACTTTGGGAAAATATCTGATTTTCCTTTCCATTTGATATGATAAGATGCAAATTATTCTACATTTAATAAGGAATAGGGACCAAAGGTATTAAAATAAATTTCATATGATACTGATTCGAGAAGGCATTTGTGTAGGGTTGGAAAGTTGCATCTAGCATTTCCATTGCATCTACCAATGTATTCATTTCTGTTAGAAAAACATATATGGAAAAGGCTTAAAATAATTTCATGGTGTCCCATACATCTTCAACCTATCATTATTTGACACACACATATTTCTAATATGTTGAAATATTATAAATGAATCACCAACCACTTATAATTATTTGATTCCCATATGTATTTCTAACCCAAGCGCCTTTAGCAAGGCCTCATATTCAACCACAATGTTTGTACAGTTGAATTCATAATGATATTTTTAGGGTGTAACCTTAAAAATAGGGTATGTGAAGATAATTATTTCCTTGGCTCATGTCCTTGATCTAGCCCCATGAAATTCCATTTTCCACATAGGTTCCTCATTTGTCTCTTTAGGTAAAGTATCTACTAGATCAAAAAATGAATTTGGTGCCATGACAACATAATTTCCAACATTTTCTTCCACGTATTATTGTTTAATTCATAAGATCCTATGGGTATTCAACATGATACCTAAATATTTTCTCTCTATTCAAAATTACATAAGTATTGTTAGGATATCATATTATTGCATAGGACCAGTCTACTTCTATACTTACGCCCAACATTGGTGTTCATCTTCTAGAGAACAAAATTTCCCAAGCATCAGGAACACCCAAAAATACCAACCTTAAAAGGTTGATGTCAAGGTATGCAACAAGATTATCTTATAAATCCTTGATAATTCCATACACCTTGATTTCTATGGAATCCATAGTAGAATCATTTCTATATGGCCAAGTAATCTTAGGCCATAGCTTACATGTAATATTTAGGGGCATGACATTACTTGAGGCTCCAGAATCAAGCATACAATTATGAAGGTATAAATTATTAATCATCAATATTAGGTTCAAGGGTGAATGAGTTCCACCTTCGCATCCTTGGGTTATACCTAAATAAATTCCAGGCCTATCTTCAGTTGGGTTTACTTCAGAATCAATGCTCAACAACCTATTAACCTAAAATTTTTGGAATGGGATGTTCAACAAATATTTAGTGGCATATGAGTTTTTATATTTGAAAGTTAATCGAACAAATCAAAACCAAATGCATCATGAATTTTCATACCTTGATTATGATGTTACTCGTTGTTGATGTCGTGAAACATTCTTCAGCACTTCATGAGTCACCTTTGTTGCTGATTTTCCACTTCCTTTGGAGGTTGCTTTAAAGTTATGATTTTGTTGAGATGCCTTGTTAATATTAGAATCATCTGGATTTCTTTTGACATCTCATGTTTATGCAACCATACCATATATGATGTTAATCTTATAATCAACTAAATTTATTTTGAGATCTCATGTTTATGAAGCCATACCATATACGATGGCCATGATTTGCTTAGTGGAAGGTATATCACCAAAGTGTTTATGTACTTTATAAGTTCATGTGCTTCCCTTATTCATGGCTATCACGTTTTCTTCAAACAAGGGAAAGTATTTCTTTATCACAGAGTCATCAAAAGTCATGATAAGAGGATCCTCATTGTCATATTCTTCCCAAATACTATTAACCCCCCTTAGGAGTTATCTATGTAGACATCTTCATCTTAAAATGCTTGTGCTTTATTCTTAAAAAAAACATAGTTGTTCTCCTTGATGTTCCTCGCATGCCTAAAACCAAACAACATACTCTCTCTTATCACCATTATGGTAGGTTCTAGAGGAGTGGGAATCTATTGCTCCTCTAATATTTTGTTTCTATTCTTCTTGGTGGGATACCATGCTTATATTGATTAAATGACTAATAAGAATTTGTATGCCCTCTCTCTATCCTTGAAAACTCATAACTCAATGTCTAGATTGCATTGGTCATGTTGCTAAAAATGTTTGCTAATTATTATTCTTGTCAGACACTATGTAATCCAGGAATACTGACTTACCCTAGGAATCATTCTTGGGCCTTGCTCCCATGGATTATCCAAACAAGTCCACTTTACCTACAACTCGTAGGTTGCTCTCTAGGTTAATGGCCATAGTTTGATATGTTCTCAAATATATTGTACTCTTATCTCTCATCATGTAACTAAAAGTAATATCAAATTCTCTAATGTATATTACTAAGGTTGTGGCATCATTAGGGTTTATTCCTTGAGAAATATTTACATCAATATTGTTAAACTTGTTATTAAAATCATGATCTATTTCATTTTATTTCTTCTTGACCCTAATGAAGTATAGAAGATGTTGGATCATGTTGTCATTGATGCCAATGGTTTGATTGATTGATGTCATTGATTGATGTCAAGTGATTGATTGATGTCAAAGTATTGGTTGACTGATGATTTATGTAATATAATATGTATTGTCCTTGATGAGAATGCATAGATGAAGATGGATCAATGAGTTGTCATTGATACATGATGAAGATGAATCGATGTGGTTCCAT
>JZKD02S1972013.1:529884-552915 GCA_000966675.3 Picea glauca
ATAAGGAAAATAGGTTAAGTGACCTAGAAATGGGTTAAGTGACCTAAAAATGGGTTAAGTGACCTAAAGGATGAAAGTATAAATAAGATAGAAATGGTCTCTTGTAGATCATCCTATTTTTTTGGATCAATGGAGAGCTTCTTGTGGGAATATATTTTGGAGTATTGATGGAGAGCTTCTTGTGAGAGATTCTTGAGCATTTTTGGTGTGGAACACTTGATAATATTGAAGATATATAGGTGACTGAGGTAACCAAGGATATATGAGCCGAAATTCCGAGGAAAGTGAATAAAAGAAGGCCGAAATGCAAGGAAGGATAAATTCGTTTGATGGTGCTTTCTAAGGTATGTTATTTACAGGTCATCTCACCATTTTCTCTATAACTTTTTTTCTATAATAATTACGATCCTGAAATTGATATGAAAGTGAGAAAACATATCCAAGTATATATGGTTAAAAATTCAGTTTGTGGGTCTTTGTATTTTGGGAGTTACACTTCGTGGAAAACAGGGTTTGTGGCTAGTCCTGAAACTAGTCAAAATCTGGTGTTTCGGGTAAAAACGTCATAACTTATTCATAATAGATCAACATTTAGTGAGACAAATTGGGTTGGTTATATTACTATATGTAGTATTCTATGTAATAGTTTCATATATATTAATCAAATATTTTGTGCGGGGCATGCTCTACAAGGTCACTCTCTAGAATAAGCCAGAATTCAGCAAGGTATGCCATTTTTTCTATAAATCCTTTTATGATAGGTTCCAAGTAGTTCCAATTGGAGGAATTGAATAAACCACACTGAAGAACATTGTGTATCAGTTTCATATATTTATTCAGTACAGGTACAAAGTTATGATTATTTCAAGTTAGGGTTGTTGACTAATCCAAAACTAGTCATGGTTGAGACAAGCAGTTGATGAGTTGGCAGACACATGAGGTGTATAGTTGATGATGTTGGTACATATTGATGAGTCAATGTTGATGAGTAGTTGAAATATGATTGGTATATACTTTTTACATGGTTGGATGCACTTGTTTATGGTACAGGTTGATTACAGGTTGTTTGGCACAAGTTGGTGCATGATTGATGCTCTTGTTTATGGTACAGATTGATATCTGTTGAGGATTGTTGCCTCATCTCAGTTGGTGTTGAGAATGAAAGCTGAGTATTTCATATAGAGCTGGTTCTCTTGTAGAGTTGTACTCTATTCAATTGTTGCTGATAAACCCCAAGGATTGTAGTCCCTAATAAAAAAAAAATTGTGCATACATCTTGTGTTCTTTGTGTTCATTGTGGTGATGACTTGTTGATGATATATTTATGATATATGTTGCTGATATGTGCTCACATATAACTGGTTATAAATGATAATAATGGGTAATGAATAAATGTTTAATTCTAATTGATGAGTTTTTGTGCAAGAGGGAAGTTTTGGGAAAAAGAGCCCCACACTCATTCACGCCCCCCTCTAAGTGTGGTAGGTGTGTCCAACAGAAGAAACACATTATCTCTTTTTTCAATGGATTGGTCTTTGAAAGTTTTCTCAAATTTGTACCAACCATTTATGCTACATTTTTCCAAACTTTGAAATTATAAACTAATATCTTCTTCCAATGTTTACACAAATAGTCTCATGAGCACATCTTCATATTCAACTCAATATATTCTACAAATACATGAAACGTTTCCAAGTATTTCTAAACATATATAACATTATTTCCCTATAATTCTAGAAGGTTCTTTACCTTATTTGGCAAAGAATGTGGTTGGAATGTTATAAAAGTAAAGTCCAATGGCCCATTTCTACTTGGTGTTCCCTTTTATATACATATTATATTAAAGTAGAGCTTAAATTGGTTGTATTAATGAAGGTTGAAAAAATTTGAGGTTTCATTGATGATTGCTTTGTTATATCGGGAAATAATTATTGCGCAACTTATAAAACCAATTTATATTATTCTATACCTAAAATTTAAGAAACTTGACCTTGATTGTTCACCCTTCTTCTCCTTAGGATATTTTTTGGGTCCTCTACTTGTTGTGTAACTATGTTTTGGGATGAATCCAAGTGAGATTTTCTTATGAAAACCTTAGCCTACAAATTATTCACTTGTGGAGTCACTTTATGAGATGGATTTTCTTCAACATATATGTCTCTTACCATAGGATACGCTAATTATTTCTAGGAAATAGACTTTGTCCATGAAAATGATGCCAATTGTTATCCCCCAACCTTGCAATTTCATAATGCAAAGTCCAATGCATCAATCATGACTAGTTTGGTGTAACCTTAGAGTTAAGTCATACTCTCACCTTGAAATTCACCTCTCTCACTTAATATGGTGCATTTATGATTTCAAGGGGAATTCCTTAAATACTGATTTTAATTTTCAAATTGGGATGTTAAGACAGATGATAGATCATATATTAGGAAAAATGTTATAATAGATTTCATAAATGTACATCTAATTTAACTATATGAGTGATAGTTCTCTTGGGTTATGGAGTCTTATGTTAAGATAGGGTTTGGAAGTGAAAGGATGAAGAACTTATTAGGGTATTCCAATAAATAATTCTTAGTAATTAAACATAATCATACTTGAAATCAATACTACAGGAAATTACTTCATGAACCATGCAATTAACATAACCAACAATATTATTAGTAAAATATTCATAAAAAAATCATGTGTGACAATGATCAAATAGATACCATGTATTACACAATACAACAAGGGACAATCAGGGGCTATAATATTGCATTTTCCTACAAAATCAAACTTTTGTGGGATAGCCAAAATTCACACAAAGATAGAGTAAACATGGTACATGAAAGACTTATAATTGCATCATTGATACAAATACCCTAATATACATAATAGATAGAAGATGTAATACACTATGACATCGAATAATACTCTAATCTCCAAATATTCAAGTACTCTTTAATCCTAGGGATCTAATCCCCAAGAATCCGAATCCCTTTCTCCCCTCCATCCTCTGCTTAAACAAAATAAAAATGGATTGATACCTTTTAATTGTGTCAAAGACAATCAATATGGTTACAATAAAATAACATTACAAAAGTTTAATGTTGATCATCTATGACAAAGTCATAGATGATTCTTCAACCATGATAAATCTACAACCTTTGAAAATAGATCTAGGGTTCATTTGAGTCAACTTTGATCACCATATTTACGAGTTATAAAATTAAGAAAAATACATTTTGTTCCAAAAAAAACATGGCTTAGCATGCCCAATCATCATTCATGCTCTAGTAAGGTAAATTGCATGCCATCATCATTTACCGTTTCTTGATGACTGTGAAATGCAATGTGAAACAATACACAACATTTATACTAGAAATGCACAAGAAACATAATTTTCTTCCTCAAAAGGATTCTTTCATGAAATTCTTCATATTCATAGATTTATAACGATATATTATTTTCTCAATTCTATGCAACAAAATAGTGTATTCCAACACAGGATGAACACCTTTAGTAGCCACTCACACTAACAAATCAAAGATCAATACAACGATGTTTTTATGTGGTTAAAACCATTGAAGAGGGAAATAGTCCATGGCCACAACCAATGTGGCCAATTGAGGCAATATATTAATGGAAAAGAAAAACATTTTACAAGAGAGCTTCTCCCAATTGATTATCAACAAATGACCCTACATCCTCTTTAAATAGAGATCACAGACCAATATGGTGTTAAGTCACGGATCATTGTAGCTATTGAGATCGAGGATAATATGATTCATCGGATCAATCTATGTCTAGAACATACCGTGAACGTCAGATTGCATAATTACAAATGCATATTGATGCATACTAAACAAACACACTTTTACCTAAAGACACATTAGACCAAATTGATCTTAGATAACTCCTAAGTGTCTAAATATCCTAACATCCCCTTGTAAGAAAAACTTGGGATAGGATTGAAGGATTTACAAAGGTGAAAAAATAGGAGAAGGAAGGAGGCATTAGAGCCTATCCCCCCTTAATAACAACTTCTTGAACTCTTAACATAGATAAAAATTTGGAAAACTTTGCTTCTATTAATATAAGGTTTTATGTCAAAAAAATTGACAAATTTGTGTTAAAAGATATAATTGCATTGACCCTCTCATCATTGATATGTTATTGATGTGCATTTTCAATAAAATGCTTGGTTATCCAGTGGTTTGGTGCTCAGTTAACATGAATATGATTTTACCTCCTTATTTTCAAAACCTTTAACTATATTTTCATCCATTAATGCTTATGATGGTTGTTGGTTAATACTCATTACGCGAACTTAATCCTATAATGAAATGAAAACCAAGCCTTAAAACATCTATTACACGCATATCACATAGTACTTCAATTTCATTTGCTTACTCCGCACATTGCTCTGAGTTTTCTATAAGGAAAATGGAATTTACCAATTGAATATCAAGAGTGAAAACTACAATATTCTACATAGTTTTCATTCCTAGATAGTTTTTTCTATTAATTCAAATTTTAAATTTCAATTCCTCTTTAAATAGGAACCAAGTCTGCATTTAATTGTTTCCTCTAAAATGTAGATTATTTTACAGGGAAAATGACCAATAAAGGGAAAGGAAAGAAACAAAAGGTTGAGGAGGAACAATAAAAGAATCCTAATTCTTCCTTCTACTCAGACACTTCTTACAAAACTAGCATCAAGAATTGCATGGAATGGAGCGATATTTACAATTTCCTTGAAGAGGGAAATTTCAAGGATGAATATGAAGAATATGCTAATGATTTTAAGGACATCAAAAGGTCCAACCTGCATAGAGTACCTACCAGACCATCCATCCTGCCTTACTATGACATGGTACGATGGCTAATTTCTCATACTAATATTAAAACTTGTACAAATGTTAATTCTTCTCATCAAGTCATTAGGTCTTTTAGGCATGAACATATTTTTAACATGTACAAGTTAAAATCAAGGGAAGTTAGTCTGAATGAAAAGTTTTTAGAAGAATTTGAAGCTGAAGAATAAAATGAGGAAAACATTCAAATGGCTGACTTAATTAGAGAATGGTGGTATGATCCTCCCTCATTTAAAGTTAATTCAGAAAAACTATACTCCATTCAACATCTGAGGAAACCCCCAATGCTAGCAGATATAATTCTTTGCAAGTTATACGGTGAAAAGGATTCATATAAATTCAAGTTAGGATGGGTTCCTCTTTTACATCACGTACTAAAAGGAAAAATATTTAATTGGGCACATATACTTTTAACTAATATTCAACAAAAAATCAAGAAGAAATCATAAGAAGCACCACTAAGATATTGTCTAATGTTTTTCATGTATGGTTATCTAATAGATGTAGTTTGTGTTAAAACTCATTTTCTAATAATGTGTTGGAATTGGTCAATATCTCAAGATCCAATACATATTCACTGTTCAAAATTGAGTGATATTAATTGAAAGAATTGCTTTTATGAAATTTGTGACAATTTCATGATCTCTTTGCATATTCTATTGTAAAATCAAACAACTCCTAGATTTACCCAAGAATCCATGAATGTAATCCAAGAAATAGGAGAATGGTTTTCACATGAATATTTTTCTTATATAAGGATATATGGATGTTAGGGAACTCCTCATATTTTACCAAGATATGTCCCAAATAGGATTGTACTTAGAGAAATAACATATCAAACATTGGTCCTGGGTATTGCTACTTCTTTATCTAAAAATCAAAAGAAACAATGGCCTTATTTTCCTATTTCATTAGGAATATATTATTTTTATAATGCCAAGCACACATTAAAGGAAGTAGAGTGACTTGAAGACATTTGGCTAGATTTTGGAAATTTTAAAAGGCATGGCCCAAAAGGTCTTGTTAAAAACCACTACAGTGTGGTAAAAAATGCCAAAGCTTATGTTCATGAAGAATTCTCATTTGATATTATTTTTCAAGAATCTCAAAGTTATCAAGAAGTGATCAACAATATTGAAGAAGTTAAAGATAGTCCAAAAGTATTTGAATTCTTAAACTTCCAGCTCAATAGAAAAAAATGCTTTTATAAAGGAGAAGAATGAAATACAAAGCACTTCATAGGGAAATGTTGATAATGTTCAATCAATATCAGGACAAAGTAAAGACAATCCACCAAATGACATGCATATTGATCAATAAATCAGTAATGGACAAGAACAAAATAAGGAAGAATTGGATACACGTGATCAAGACAAGGGAAGAAATGATATGATATTTAGACACTTAGGGGTTAGTTAAGATATACTTGGTCTAATGTGTCATTAGATATAAATGTGTTTCTTCAATATGCATTAGTATGCATTTGTAGTTAGGAAATCTGACGGTCATGATATGTTCCCGACATAGAGTGATCTGACGATTCATATTCTCCTCGATCTTAACGATCATTGATCCATTGCTTAACACCCGATTGGTCCATGATATCTATTTAAATATCATGGAGGGTCATTTTCCGATGATCGATTGTGAGAAAATATCTTGTAAAATTTCTCCGTAATCTTTTTCTTTTGCATTAATAAACTGCTCCAAGTGGTCGCATTGGCTAGGGCCATGGATGTTTCCCTATAGTGGTTTTACTATGTCAAAACATAATTGTGTTAATATTTGATATGGTTGTGTGAGTGGTTACTGAAGGTTTTCATCCTCTCTTGGAATACCTGTGTTGTCGAACATGGTATCAAATCCTGTTTGAAGACTCACTCTTGTTGTAGATCGAGATCGTGAAGCCGAGTTGACTCATATATGTTTTATTCCATTTCCATACATTTATGGGCTGAGAGGACTATTCCATTGCATCCATAGCACTTGTTTCTGTCAGGAACACTTTTCATTTCACTCGAAAAGGTTTTTGTTTTCCCAAGATACGACCATTTCAGTAAGATTCGAAGGTATAAAGCGTGAATACGCCATTTTAAATTTTTTTTTTTGCAAAGTATTATTTCGGTTTTATATTGTTTTCTTTTGGGTTTCTACTCGTTTAGAGATGTGTATTCTCTTTTCCCCGTGCCCTGTGCGATCTCATAAAATCAGAAATAGATAGGAAAAGGTGCATTTTCCGGGTAAGCTAACTGAGATCTAACCCTTGTTGAAATCGAGAAGCGAAAATTTTTTCTTCTGTGAAAAGAGTTTTTTTTTTTAGCATGCTCTCAAAGTCCGTCAACAACAACAATACAATATGTTTTTCTCATCCATTTGGTTAAAAGTTTCCTTATTAATTAAGAGGTCTTGATTTCAAGTCTCTCTTTTTGTTACATTTTTTTTAAAAGTTCATGCTCCATTGTAAAGTGTATTTCACTTCAAGTATAAAAGTGAATCACCATAAGTAGCTTTAATATTTTAGAGTTATTTATTTTGCATGCAACTTTTCTTTTATAAAGTAACTTCATTGTAAAAGTGATCCCCACTTATCTTTTTTAAAGTGGGTCACTTCATAAAGCAACTTACACCATCACGTGGTCCTTTGGTTACTGTTTATGCCTTTTTTAAAAAGGGCATAACTTTCACATCTGAAACCCATTTCAGTGTTGTTTTTTTTTAAACCGCTTGATTTTTTCATATCTTTCCATCTAGATCATAAGTTTCAGTTTTTAAATCCATATTATCTACATTTTTAATATCTATTCTTCAAGTAATATTTTTCTTACCAGCACCAACTACTTCAAATGGAAATCCCATATGGAAGATTTATTAAGAAGTAAAGGCTTGTACCGGATTACTTTGGGAAAGGAAATAGAACCTATTAATGTCGATAATAAAGTTTAATGGGCTAATAGGAATGACGAAGCACGTGGAATAATCAGAATGTCCATCTCTCCTAATTTAAGGTCCCACCTTCAACAAATTGATAAACCTAAAGAAGATTGGGAAAATATTGAAAATGTGTTTGGTAAACAAAATATTATTCGAGCACAACAGTTAGAAAATCAAGTACTGACTTTAAGTCCAAGTGATATTTCTTGCATTGAATACTATCTATCTAAGTTTAAAACACTCAGAATTTTATGTGAATAATGCAAGATAAAGATAGAAGAAGATTGTTGCATCTATCTTATTCTTTCTAAGCTAGGTAGTGCATATTCTATGTTTGTATCTACCTTTTATGCCATGCAAGAGGCTATAGGGACAACTTATAAAAAAAACAACTCTTGAGAAATTTTGTAATTCTTTGATTAGAGAGAAAGATGATCTTGTACAACTTGGATTGATCAACACTACATGTACCTCCAACAAAGCCTTAGTCATCCATCAGAAAGATAAAATTAAGAATCCCAAGAAGCAACATCCTTGCCACAACAAGAAGAAACATAAGGGTCCCAAAACCACTTAGACAAATTCCTCTCCTAATGGTGAAAAATGAGAAAAATATAAAAATAAGAAGACTGACAGACATTGCAACGTTTGTGATAAATATGGTCATGATGAGTCAAACTTTTTCAAGAAGATGGAAGCTTTAGAAGCAACGATGAAGAAGCACAACATCGATATTGATTCTACTTCTTCTTATTCTTCTCATGGACATGCACTTTCTTCTTATGGTTTCTCCTTCAATACAACTTCTACTTCTTCTTCCGATGAGTGGCTTATTGATTATGGAGCATATTATCATATGGCTAAGGATAAAGACATATTTTATTCTCTAAATGAATGTAACACCAAGAAAATATTTGTTGGTGATGATAGATCTCTTAGTGTTGTGGGATCTGGAATAGTTCAAGTAGATAGTGGGCATTTCAATTATGTATTATGTGTTCCAAGTATTTCTTGCAACCTTCTATCAGTATATCAAATCACTCATTTAGGTGAAGGTAAAACCGCAAAGTTTTCACCTCACCAATTTGTAATTAAGTATCTAAAAGATCCTAAGCATGTTCTTACAACTGGAATTGTTGATGATATTACCAGGTTGTACAAGTTTGACAACTTTGGGTCATCATATTTTTCATCAGTTTTTGTTACTCATACATATGACTTGAGAAAAATTTGGCATGAGCAGTTTGGTCACCTAAACTATCGCTCATTGTAGCAACTATGTAATCAAAAGATGGTGACTGGACTTCCTCCTGTTTCATGTAGAGATGGTGTTTGTGTTGGTTGTGTTCTCGACAATCATTGGGATATTTTTGACAAATATGCCTCTTGGCACACCTTGGGCCCTTTGCAGCTTGTTCATAGTGATTTGTGTGGTCCACTTTCTTCTCCTTTTTTTGGGTGCAAGTATTTCTTAACTTTCATTGATGAATTTTTTAGACGTACTTGGGTTTACTTCTTAAAACTTAAGAGCAATTCTTTTGACAAGTTTTTGGCCTACAAGGCCCTTGTAGAACAGAAATTTGGACATCAAATTCAAAGGTTAAGAACAGATAATGGAGGCGGATACATGAAAAATAATTTAACAATTTATTGCACTACACAGGGCATCCAACTGCAACACATTGTTCCATACACACCACAACAAAATGGTGTTGCTGAGAGAAGGAACCACACATTAAAATAAATGGATAATTGTATGATCCAATATAAGGGATTGGGCGGAAGCCATCAACTATGCAAATTACATATTAAATCGCACTCCCACAACGTCTCTAAAAAATATAACACCAGGAGAAGATTGGACTAAAATTAAACCAGATGTAAGTCACTTCTGTGTATTTGGAAGTATAGTATGGGCTCACATTCCCGATGAAAAAAGGAAAGCATTGCAGCCTAAAAGTGAGAAGTGTATATTTGATGGTTGTTCTAAAGATTTCAAAGGTTATAGACTTCTTCAACCACATTGTAATAAAATTATTATTATAAGAGATGTTAAATTTGATGAAAGTCTCTTTGCTTGTGAGCCTAATTCGACGATTGTGCCTTCTTCGGCATGTGATCCATCTTTGGCGTTTGTGCCTCCTTCTATTAATATTCTGGTTTCTTCTTTAGATGATGACAATGAGGATGAAAATCCACCTCCTCCTTCTCACCTTCCTCCAGATGAGTCCTATGAACCTAAACCAACACCATCTCCACCACTTCCTAGATGGGTTCGTTCAACACGAGAAGCAGTTGGTGATCTTGTCGGTGATCCTTCAGATCATCATCGGACACATTCACAATTCCAATGAGCCTCTTATCTTTTGGCTCAAGTTTCAGAGACTCATGATCTAGAGACATTTGCAAAAGCTTTAGGTCATCCATATTGGGATACAACAATGAATGCAGAGTATTGTTCTTTAATGGAAAACGATAATTGGGATATTGTACCTCTTCCAAAAGGAAGAAAAATTTTCAGATGTAAATGGGTCTACAAAACCAAGTATGCATCAGATGGAAGTGTTGAAAGAAACAAGGCTCGCTTAGTTTCCAAAGTATTTTCCCATGTTGAATGAATTGACTATAATGAAATCTTTTCCCCTGTAGCCAAAATGAATTCCATATGCCTTGTTCTTGCCCTTGTTGCCTCACATAAATGGGAGGTCCATCAGATGGATGTTAAATATTCCTTCTTGCATGGAGATTTTCAATGATCCATATGGATTTCGGTGGCCTCCCACCTATTCCAACTTGTTCATTTTGGCAATTTTTCAGTTTGGCAGTTTTTTCCTAGTTTTTGGGTCCCTAACTTCTGGGGTCATTTTGAGGCCCTAAACAACGTTCTTAGGGCTCGCCACAGTTTGAATGTTATTAGAGTTAGAGTATGATGAAAACATGTCTATTCCTTGGATAGACCTTTCCAATGGGTTGTCGTGCGCTTAAAATGAAGATCGTATGCAAAAGTTACGAACCCAGGATGTTGATGTACTAGCTTACCCCAACGGGGCCCACATGAATTTTGGCACTTCGTCTCCTAGGGTTAGGTTTTTGGCTATATAGGGTTTTGGAATTCATGTTTATTGTAAAAATACCTATAGAGCCTCACTATAATCATTTTCTTGTGAATGAGCGTAACCATCACATCTCTTCTTAGATATAAGCCACCACCATTCCAACAAGCTCGTTTTCCATTGCATTTTATAGTTTCAACTTATTTCCTTATTGAATAGAAACCACTTTTACTATATCTCTGTTATTCTATGTTAAAAATATTTTAATAATCTGTATTCATTTCATTTTGCTCATAAAATCTGGATCAATGGAATCAGATCCATGTGCTCTTTGTCATTCTTATTACATGTCCCCAACGAGGTCAGGGTACAGAGAATTGGGTCTCGATCTTGTTTCTCTTGAGGAAAAAATCTCTCGCATGCCCAAGAGACCTCTCATGGATGGAGAAAATGAAGACGACGAGACAAGAGATCCTTTCAAAATGTTGCTTAAGGAATCCCTCATGAAACAAAGGAACGAGATGATGGATAGTTTTGCACAAATCCTTTGTTGGCTATCGACATGTGACGCATCTTCCTCAAGAGGAGTCACCACCCCCTTAAAGGTACAAATAAACTTTGATATTCCTATATTTGAAGGTCAGATAGATGCAAATGTTGTAGACAAATCGTTGAATCTACTAGAAGGGTAATTTTTTTTCCATAACTTTTCGAATAGAGAAAAGATTACCTTTTCACTCTTCAAAGTCATTCCCCATGTGAAATATTGGTGGGAAACTTTCTGTAATAAAAAAGAAATAGAGGAATGCTCATTATTTACAGTCGTGGTCACCTAGGAATCCTTCAGGGATACTATTAATAAAAAATACTACCCTGTCAGAAGTTATGATTACTTGTATAAAAAATGGACCACACTGCGGCAAGAAAGAGACAAAGCAATGCTAGAGTTCACAAATATCTTCCATACCTTGCGCACCAAGCTAGGTATCAAAAATTCAGAGCGACATTTTTTTCTCAAGTATCACGGTGCTCTGCATAGGTACATACATACTGAAATGCAATTTTTGGACATATCATCCTTGGGCATGGCCTATCCATATGCCGTAAAAATCAAGCAGAAGATCAAACAAAAGACGAGACAATTTGGGCCTGGGAACCCCTCACAAAAAAATCCAGGAAAGGGCGGCCCCAACCCACAGAACAAAGGACATATAAAATATGGACAGTACGAGGACAACCATTCCAATCCACAAGCAAAGAAGGACACTAGAAAGACAAAGAAAGATACCGGGAAGTGGTGCGACTTCCATAAGATCCCTTAGCACAACACTGTTGATTTCTGCTCAAAGGAGTTATTGGTGGCTAAAGTGAAATCCTCTGAATCAAGTGCGGGTTCTGACTCCGAGTCAGAACCAGAAAGGGGGATACAGATCATTGAAGCAAAACCTAGTGCCACCGTTTCTACCACCAAGCTCTAGTCTGGTGAACCAGATGAGCCAGAATAAGGCGAGCGCCTTTTCCATTCACAGATGTGGGTAAAAGGAACCTCACTTCACTTCATTGTTGATAGCGGTAAATAGAATAAACTTATATCAGCAGAGGTCATCAAGTGGCTAGCCCTGCTGATAAAGTCACACCCACATCCCTACACCATTGGATGGCTCCGCTAGGGAAGCGATCTTCGTGTCAACCAATAGTGTCGACTTTCGTACGACATCAAGCCCTTCAAAGATGAGGTATTGTGTGATGTTTCTCCTCTCAAATTTTTTAATGTTCTTTTGGGCCAACCTTATTTATGGAAATTTCATGTTGTATATGAGTCTAGGCCTCATAGTTTTATTATTACTTTGAATAGGAAATTGTACAGGATACCCGAGGCAGTCCCATCTAGTGCCATTTCCTTGATCTCTGCCAAGCAATGCTGGAAGGTCCTTTCTCAGACCAGGAAATTTGTCTTCTTTGTGATTCTCTCTAAGAGTGAATGAAATATCACAGCCACATCCAAAGCCTCTGTGGCCGATATCTCCACACCACAGAAGCAAGTGGATAAGGTCATGGAAGAATACTTAGATATCTTCTCCTCATCTATCGGGGTACCTCTGCATTGCCAGGTCAAGCATCCCATCGATCTGACCCTAGCACACCACTACCCAATGGGCTAGTCTACCACTACTCTCTGTTAGAAAATAAAGAGATCAAGAGGTAGCTCCAAGAACTTCTCCACAAGGGGCACATCTGTTGGAATTACTAAGACAACTGAGACGGGGGGGTGAATCAGTTGTTACTGTTACTAAAAAATTTTATGCCTACGAAAATATTATTAACCTTCTCCAAGTGATCATCAATATTATGAAAGACATGAAAAACAAAGATAACAAACATCAATCACACATATGATATACACAGAGACAGATATTCACAAGGAAACCCATAAAGGGAGAAAACCTCTTCTTCTTCGAATGATAGGCAGTCTTTTAAGTTATGTACATCATCTTTCTTTGAGAACCAACTCAAAATGAGGCTACAACCTCTTCCTTAACAAGCTGCAACTTGATGAGAGAACCAACTCTCTGGTTTCTCTAGCACCCACTAGAAGGAAGCACCAACTCCCTGAGTGTTCCAGCACCAACTGGATGGAAGCACCAACTTTCAGTCACAAGGCACCAACCTATATAAAAAAGAACAAAGGTTCTCCCTTGCACCACCCTACCACCCTGGTTTCTCTGGCTGCAACTAGATGGAAGCTACAACTCCTTGTTTTCAATCACCCACTTGAAACTCTGAGAACAAGAGTCCTCCCTAGCTCCACCCTACCACCCTGATCATAAAAATTTACTTGAATAATAATACCTTACAACAATACAGACATATCAAATCTTACCACTTCTTCTCTATTCTACAATTCTTCTCTGTTACTGTTTGTTCATGATTGGCTCCACTTGTTGTCTCTTTCCATCTGCTCTTCCTATATTCTTCTCATTCTCTTAGGTTCTCGTATAGTCTACTCATTTCACCATTTCCGCACTGTCAAGATTATATTCTTCATCTCTGCATTTTCTCACTATGTTCATGCTGTGTTGTTCATTGCATACAGTTCGACTACTTTTACAGAGAAACAACAACCTACCTCAGTCATGACATATTTCCCTTATACCTTCTCTCATCATCCATTACACTCCCAATATCCAATGCACAGTCCTCTTCCTGATCATCATTTGAACTCTTCATCTTCTCTGGATATTATTCTGAGTCCATTCATCATTAGTGGTCATTATCCCAAGATTCTTTGGCTTCTCTGGCAGTTATCCTGAACCTGTTCATCACTAGCAAGTGTTATCCTAAGATTATTTTGGCTTCTTTCACAGTCGCAACTCTTTATCCTCTCTGGTAGTTATAGTCAGTCGTTTTTGGCTTCTAAGCCCCTTTATTCACCTAACCACCGGTGGTGACCAAACGCCTATTCAAAAGGAGCTTCCCGATCTCAGTCTAACGAGCGCTAGCTCCGTTTCTCAATATGACCTTGGGCGATGAACTCATGTGACCACGTGATTGTGGATGCGTCCAAAGGTGGTTTGAATCAAACTACGTTTCACCCCGCAATTTACCTCAAGCCTCCACGTTTCCTTTCTTCAAAACTGTGGTTTCGATTGTGACCCGCTCAAGAAAAATTAAGACCCGAGCATGTTCTGGCCCCGCAATGCGATGGGACCATTGATCTCACGATATTGACGGTGATCCTGAATGGATGGTTCAGATCTGTCCTTTCATGATCGGTGGTTTAGATATAACCTTCTTAAATCAACGACTGATATTTACTTCATGATCTAGGCTCTAGGAGTTTCAAATCTCTAGCCCTACTTTCTTTCGTACGCCAATCTTCCAGAGTCGATGATCTGCTGACACCTATCCTTCTCAATCGAAGGCTCTTCTTCCACTTCGGGAATTTGAAATTTCAACCAGATCAATGGTTGAGAATACACATGAAGTGATATTTCAGATCAGACGACTCGTATCCTTGCTGATGTGGTCTCCCATATACCCTTTGTTGACATGTTCTGTCGCATGTTCTTGTCGACGTGGTCTACCACATGTCCTTGTTGATGAGGTCTGTTTTCATGATATGCCATATGTATTTGCTGACGTGGTATTCCACCGTGGTCTGTCACATGTCCTCTTGAATCAGATGCTTGAGGCTTACTTTACATGATCTGGCGATCAAGAATTTATTTTGGCTCTCCGGGCTTTGGGAATTTCAAATCTCAAACTTAAAATTTTGAAGTGAGATTTTTCCGGAGAGTAACCTCCTCACATATTTATACTTGAAGTGAATGATGTTCATTTGATCAAGATTTTAGATCAATGTCTTGATCTGTCTACGATGTAGCTCTTCTAGCTTATCCTTTCCTTCCACTTAGAATGATCCAATGACTGACATAAATTCGCATAAATGAGATCTCAGATCTTACCTCTCTTATCCTATCCTTCCACTTCGAAAATGATCCGACGGCTAATGGGAATTCGAGTTTGATCCAATGAATGACGAGTATTCGAATAATCAAATTCTCAACCCCTTAGCCCTACTTATCCTATCCTTTCACTTTAAAGTGATCCAACGGTTATGAAAACACTTGAAGCAGATAAACGGTCGACGATGATTGCGGAACCACAACTTGCGAGTGATTTAAATCGACACCCAAACTCTGTAATTTGAAGTTGTGCATTGTTGGTGATTCAACCACGATCATCGATCTTTGAAGCTATAAGATATGACGGTCCTGACTAATTGCGGGATTGGAAATAACACAATGTTTAATTATCCTTTCAATATATGTAATATACCCTTGTCATATATTTGGCGATTGCGCATCCGACGGTCATGACTTAATCTGACTTAATCTGATCATTTGTTGGATCAACCACGATTGTATATTTTTGAGTTTATGAGATCTGGCGATCTAGAATGATTGCAGTATTGTAACTAGCGAGTAGTTTAATTCTTCTTTCACTCTCCGCAATTCATCCCTATTGTTGATCTGGTGATTGCGCATCAACAATCTTGATTTGATCTGATTTTCATCGTGCCATACCTTTTGATATTTGATCTTCATATTGTTCACTTATCCTCCTGATCTGATGCTTTTCATGTTTTCCATCGTCACTGTTGTTCTTGCCATCAATGACAAGCACACTCTTCCAGTAAAACATGCTAATAATCTCCCCCTTTGGCATTGATGGCAACCCTGAAAGGATGCACTATTCTTCTTAGACCTCCAACTATAGCATCCAGGCCACACCTTTTCTCCCCCTTTGACATCAATGTCAAAGAAAACATGCTCCCTTTGATCTATTGCAATACTTTTCGGAGGTATCAGATATTCGACCAATACATACTGCCCCTGACAGGATGGACTCTCTTAGGTGAGATAAGGGATGACACCTAGCTTCTAACGGAGATATTCAAATGGTGTCTTGGCTAGGGGTTTAGTAAATATGTCTACAATTTGTTCTATGGAAGGAATATAATTCAGTTGAACAACTTTGTTTGTAACCTGCTCTTTGAGAAAATGATACTTTATTGGTATATTCTTAGTATTTTAATGGAGAACAGGATTCTTCGAGGCACTAATGGAACTGGTGTTATCATAGTGAAGTGGAATTGGATCAGTATAAGTTATCTTCAAATATGAAAGATTTTGTATCATCCATAAAATCTGAGTGCAACAGGTAACAACAAAAATGTACTATGCCTCTATAGTTGATAATGAAATAGATCCTTACTTCTTGCTAAGCCATGCTACTAACGAATCACCTAAGAAGAATGCACCTCCACTAGTGCTCTTTCTCTCATACAAACAATTTGCCTAATCAGCATCTGAATAAGCAATTAATTGAAAATTATGTTTTCTGGGATACCAAAGACCATAAGTCATTATACCCTTCAATTATTTGAATATCCTATGGACATCTTCTAAATGACTTTGTTTAGAAGCAGACTGATAATGACCTACCATTCAAACAGTTTTCATTATATCAAGATGGGATGCCGTGATGTATAGAATATTTCCTATCATTGATCAATAAGTTCTTTGATCAACATTAGGTGAAATATCATATTTACTAAGCTTGCAACCGACCACCATAGGTGTACTAACAAGAGAAGAATCTTCCATTTGAAACATCTTCAACATTTATTTCAAATACTTTTCTTGAGAGATAAATAGCCCTACAGAACTATGATTGATTCGTAGACCAAGAAAATATGAAATTTCTCCTATCATGTACATTTCAAACTCAAATTGCACTAAATTAACAAACCACTGAACGGAAGGGTCATTAGTACACACAAAAATAATGTCATCTACATAAACCAAAACAACTAATAAATCATCACCTTCAAACTTAATATATAGATTATTGTCAACAGAACCTTTCTTGAACCCTTTTTCCTATAGAAATTTGTCTAGTATATAATACTAGGCTCGGGGTGCCTGTTTCATTCCATATAATGCCTTTTTCAACTTACATACATAGTCAGGATTATCTGTCAGTGAAAATCCTTCAGGCTTCTCCATGTATACATCTTATTCTAGGTCTCCATTAAGAAAAGTTGACTTAACATCCATCTGATATACTTTAAAGTTCGTATGACATGCATAGGCAATAAACATTCTGATGTCTTCCAATCTTTCCACCGGTGCAAAGGTTTCATCAAAATGTTGTCCTTCAACTTGTGCATACCCCTTACGGACCAATCGGGATTTATTCTTAACATTTTTTCCTTGTTCATTCATTTTATTCTTAAACACCCATTTGGATCCAATTACATGCTTATCTGCCAGTCTAGGAACAAGCTCCCAAGTATTGTTCTTCTCAATCTGATCCAGTTCCTCATTCATTGATTTTAACCAATTTACATCTTCACTGGCTTCATTAAAGTTCTTGGATTCCACCATGGATATGAAGTCTATATGTGATTTCTCGGTGTCTTTGATTATCCTTCTCCTGGTTTGTACGCCTTTGTCATTCTCTCCAATTATCTGATTTGCAGGATGATTCTTTTGAGTAATTCTGGAGGAAGGATTTCATGTTGTATGCTGATTTGAGTCTGCCTGAGTGTTTGTATCTTCATCTGACTCAGAGTCTTCTCTTTCTGATTCTTGGACTTGTTCATCTTTAGCTTCAGTTGTGTCCTCAGTAGAAGACTCAATATTTCTCACCTCTCTTACTAGGACTCCTTCATCAACCTTTAAATCAATGCAATCAACTAATTTATGCAATCTTTTATTAAATCATCTATATCCTTTACTATTTGTAGCATATCCTAAGAAGATGCCTTCATCAACCTTGTCATCATACTTGCCAATGTTTTCATTATTATTCTTTATGTAGCACTTACTCCAAAAGACTTTGAATTGTTTGATTGAAGTAGGTCTTCTATACCACAGTTCAGAAGGTGTCTTTTCACTGTGTGGTCTGAGGTGGGCTTTGTTAAGAATATCGAATGTTGTGTGTATTGCTTCTACCCAGTAGGTTTGACCAATGTTCTTCTCATTCATCATTGACCTGGCCATTTGATGAATTGTTCTGTTTTGCCTCTCAACTACTCCATTTTGTTGTGGAGTTCCTAGGATTGTGTATTCTCTCTTGATCCCATCTTTATCACATAATTCCTTGAAATCACTTGACATAAATTCTCCTCCTCTGTCTAACTTTACTGCCTGTAACCTGTTTCCTGTTTGATTCTCAGTTAAGGTCTTAAATATTTTAAATTTCTCAAATGATTCAACTTTTTCTTTGAGAAAAGCAACCCAAGTGAGTCTAGAGTAATCATCAATGATCAACATGAAGTAGTTTTCCTTCCCTGTGCCTTCCTATTTTGATGGTCCACATAAATCCATATGAACCAATTAGAGTGGTTTCTTTATTGAAGTAGAGCTCTTGGATTTAAACTGTCCTGGTTAGCTTTCCTACTTGGCAAGGTTTACACACAGAATCTTGTGGCTTTGATATTCTTGGAAGATATTTTAATTCCTCAAGATTTTTGAGCTTGATTAAGTGGTCAAAGTTTAGATGTCCAAGTCTCCTATTCCATAACCAACTCTCATCATGTTTTCTTAGATGACACTCTTCTTTATCTTCTTTCAGCACATATACATTATTATATGTCCTTATGCCTTTAGCCACCACTTGTCCTGAGTTTACAGACTTTCTCTTACAATCTTTGGAAGTGAACACCACTTCACATCCTTTGTCACACATTTGACTTACACTGAGCAAATTATGTTTAAGCCCATCTACAAGTATAACATCCTGGCATTTTCCTTTGCCATTACTTAAACTCACCATCCCTTTACCCTTGATTTTACCTAGTTCATCATTTCCAAAGGTGTTATGAGGAAAATATCTCTATGGCTAGGGTGAACCACAACAAACAGGAGTGACTGTAGACATTGACTCAATTCCAACATATGCTATATAAACTAATGTGCAAAGGAGGTAAGAAAGAGGCCTACCTCGTCCAAGAGTTTGATGATGTCCACTGTTGAGCACTTCGACCCAAATATTTATACCTGCAACAAGTTCTCAACAAACAAGCAAAGCAAGCATATAGTGATAATATAACAAGTCAGCACATTACATAGCATAATCCATTAATATTCAAAACAAGCATGCCCATGGATCATAATACATATATTTGCAAGATATGAATTGGACGGGAAAGGAGTATTTCTATTAATAAATGATCAACAGAAGTGAAAACATTACAAACTTCCATATCAACACGGTTCAGAACCGATAAACCGAGTTCCTTCCAACTGGGCCTCCAAAACTTCAATCCTCCAAAAAAGGCAAGCTCATATAAGGGAGACAAAGAGGTTCTCCATCAATAATGGAAGAGATTGGGAGATGAAAATTGTGTTCATACTTAAAGGACAAAGGGATGTAGACTCAATAATGAAGTAATAATTTCTCTAGAGTAACTTTGCTCTCAAAGTTGAATTCTCTCTCCTTTTCCATAGCTCGGAATTGGCTTCTTTATAGACTTCAAAATGCAACTGAAGGGCCAAGTCAGAACGTTTTCGGTATATGGAAGGCCAAGGATTAGATATCTTCTGTCGTGACATAGAAACTCGACATTTATTTTTGATTTTCTAGCACAAATCCCAATGTACATGGGTTTTAGTGGAGCATCTAGCATATACACATGTTGTATAAATTGCAAGGTGCATACAAGTGGAAAAATATTTACTTTTGTCTCTGGATTTATTAATCAGGGAAATTAAGTCTTCATAGGGAAATGGAGTAAGGTCCTCTCTTGAAGATTGGATAGGGTGAGGCAAATCTTGTTCTAACAGATGCCCCCTAATATGTGAGGTCAGAGGAGTATCTGCGATGGTTGAAATACATTATAAATAACCCAGGAGTGGAGTGGTAGAGAACCAGTTGGACAAACTCAAGGGAAGTTTGTGGTAGAGAACTTGTCATGCTATTGTCCAAGGGAAATTTTTCACTAAACCTGAGTTAGACCCTCTGCAATATGTCTCTTTTCCTCATGCCCAACCAGCCCGAACACCCAATCAAGTCCTTGTTTGAAATCATTGAAGCCTTCAGTCTGATCATCAAGATTATCATGTCAATGACCAACGAGCCGTCGAAGACCTCTGGGTAGTGCAGTTGTACACTCATATTACACTCCTACCTGAGTTTTGAAGATTTTGAAGTTGTTTCTCAAGCTCTGAAGATCTCATCTCTAGCCATCAGGCTGAATCAGCTTCTGGAAGATGGATACTTTATATGTATATCTTTCTGATTTCAAGATGTAGCTCCGCTGTGTATTGTTCGCGACTACTCTTTATAGTTATTTGACATGGATCTACAGTGTATTTGATTGGTATCCATGGTTCTATTTTATCCTGAGCATGGGTATGCCTGCCTCGGTGAGACATTTGCTCTTTTGCAGACGACACCTCCCAATTCTTGATCCTTGGGCTCAATCATTCGGCACATCAGTAAAGATTGGTAATGTATTTCGGCCATCAGATGCTCTTTTGACCTCACACATTAGGGGGCATCTGTTATAACCCTAAATTGCACCACATATGCTTACCTGGCATCAGGCCAACTCATATCCCTTCTTTGTCAAAGCACTGCTGAACAACTCTCTGAAAATCCTCTTTTATGAAGTCCCATGCGCCCTAACTCATTACTGCATGTGTGTACATGCTGGATGACTCACAATAGCCCGCGTGCACCTACCAAAGCAATAAAAAAGGAAAGTTTCCGACGGAACAAAAAGCTATGGGTGAGTTAACTGAAACTCCCAGCCATGCATGGTCGAGGGTTCGTCCAAATACCTAGCTCCTTCTATCCTATAAAAGAAGGGGTAGGGGTACCATTTGGAAGGAGGAATAATATAACAAAGAAACTCTGCCCATTTATGTATTCCATTGTCCCAACCATTTAGCCTTTACTAATGCCAAAGGATATTTCAAGCAAATCAGTTGAAGGACAGAAGAGAGGAGCCCAGGATAAGGTTCAAGGAGCAGTTGTCGGTCTCAGCTTATGTAAGTTGACTCATTTTAAATAATAAAGAGAGTGCTTTCCCCATACCAATTCATGAACTTTCTATGATTTGATTAGTTTATTTTTTATTTCTAACCCGTTAGTATAGAAGTAGCATGCATGCATAGTTGTTGCTTTTCTTGGATGCAGGTCAGCTTTGGAAGGAGTATTTCAGACAAGTAATCAAGCACAATGGAGGATCTACATCAAACGTCGGATACAAGGTAGGTGTATCTTTCCATGCATCTACTAAGAAAAGGGGATTTAAATCAAGGGATGTAGGTAGAAAGTAGTTTCTATTCAGTCATTATCTGGATGCAAAGTCTGAACTCTATTTGCTAGTCCGTAGGGTGTTTTTCCCAACAATAGAATTGGCGACCATATTGGGGAGAACTCTCTAGGGTTCTTGGAATGTTATTTAGTTTTTGGGTAGTTTAAAGACTAGTTTTTCTTGCCTGTCTTTATTTTACGTTTCTGTAGGGTCTGAGCTAGCAGGGAGTCTGGTTTTCCTTACTAGCTTTCCCTGACTTTTGCTTGACTGTATTTTTTGTGAACCACAGAGGTACACGTGGCCTATAGAAGGTCTGCACATGTGTACCCGTGCCCTATCCTCTTACAGCCCACGTGTGAACACTAGCTGTAGAGGTAGCAGTAGCGTGTAGAGTTCAGAGAACCTCAGAGGCAGTCATCCTCTTCCTTGTTAGAATCACACATTCTTAGGGGGGTTTCTAGAATTTTGTCTGAAGTCTTGTTTGCTAGCAGGTCTAACTCAATTTTTTTTTCCCTTATTATTCTTCCTTGCATTATTTGTTTTTCTGTTAGAAGGAGCATCCAAGCCTTCAAGAGATCCTAGTTATCAATATCAGTGGTCTCTTCCTGGTTTGGGCTGTCTGTTTTCATTTTTTTTTCCAGAGGACTAGACATACATGTGGCCTATACAAGGTCATCCCATGTGTACATGCACTCTGTCTCTATTCAGCGCATGTTCGCATGCGTGCTATTTGAGTAACAATAGCGTGCCTGTACATGGTAATTTTTGTTAAGGGTGAAGAAGTCATCCTCTCTTTTGATAAGAAGTATTCTTCTCAGGGGTTTGAATCTCTGTTTGAACAGTCAATAGCTTAGGATTAATTGTACGCTTAGCTTGTTTTTTTCTCACTTAAAACGTTGTCAGAAAAATAAAAAATAATTTATTTTTTTTAAGGTTTTTAGACAAGCATGAGAGTCATTGTTTTTAAAATTGCTTGGGTGATTTTTGACTTGATTCTCTGCAATCTGCGATTTAGGCCAGAATTGTTTTTCTTGTTTTTTTTGCTTGTCCTTATTTTCCCTTTCTTGCTTTACTTGCATTAAAATAAAAATAAAAATTCTTTTCATTTTCTTATTTGGTTGAAGAGTGTGTTTCTGCATCTTTAGCTAGGGAAAAGTCTTTATTTCATAAGTTTTTGTAGCTTTTCTTAGAGAATAAGTAGCTTGTATTCAAGTGAGATTTCCTTTGAGGTTTCTGTCCAAAATCTTAGAAAAATTAAAAGAAAATATTTCTTTTTGAAAAATTTGGAAATTTTGCATTCAGTAAAAGTTTTGTTTCTAGATTTTTCATTCAGTTTTTGCTTTCGTCA
>JZKD02S1972013.1:552965-563498 GCA_000966675.3 Picea glauca
GTAGCAGAGATAACCCCTCCAAAGCCGGACCAATCGTAGTGGAGAACACATATAGAGGGCTTGTTTTGGGATTCCGTCGTTTGCATTTTCCACGGGGCTTCGTGGGTCTCGAATATATTTGAGGTCTTCAGTTGTCTTCCAGAAGATTTTCTCTCGATACCGCTGATAATTTTCAGGCTTGATACCCTACTCATTGTGGTCTACCCAACTTTCGACTGTACCCACCTGGTGACTATTCACGCGTTGGAAACCTAGTTGTCAATCTTTTTAGGGGCATACATAGGTGACTGTGGAGGTATACTGTGGTACCTAGGACAGACATCAGGCCACGCTTTGTAGAGTATACCTGGAGGGTGCTTCCATATTCGAGTTTCACTTGCACCGGTAAGTTGCTCTAGTGTTGGTTGTTGTAATTGTTCTTCCAATTAATTTAGTGTTTCTTATCTTATCTTCTAGGGAATTTTCTTAGCGTGTGTTACTTTTGAGAGTTTATACTACCTTAGAGTGTATTGGATCTTCTCACACAGTGGAGGATCCCAAGCTCCGCCGGTCATGAAGGCTTATTGGCCTACCACCCGTTACACTGGAGCCACCCCCACCACCATTAAGGCAAAATCTAGACCAACAAGGGTCTTTTGAATGATCGGGTCACAAGAAATTGTACCCACCCAACAAACAGTGTCGCACATAGAAATGGAAACCAATTTTGTTACTCCTTCTGGGAGTTCTTCCATTCCCACCTCGGTTGTTACCATAGGAGAGTTGTTATCTCTGAACCCATCATCGTCAGTCCGATCCACCATGGTCTTGACCACAACTACTTCACACAGTGGACCGAACCCATCTTTGGCGATGGCCACAACCCCCTTCACACCTAGTGCGACAGGCCCTCTATTCTCATACAGGATTCCTAGTTCGGGTACAAGTCCTGCACTTTCCCACTCCACTTTACAGACTTTGATTCTGGGGGCAGGGAGCTCTAGCGCTCCTCTGCAAGGTCACTTGGGGGGCACTCTTGTCCCTTTTAATTCTTTTCCTTACGGAGGAGGTCATATCTCTCCTTCGTCCCCTTCACTCGGTGGCTCGTATCAGCAATCTTCCAGGCAACCTACACCCAATAGTTTATTTGGATCGGGGAGTCAAGGACTACCTTCGCATAGTATGCCGATAGGTTCGACACCGTTTTCTTAGAACATAATGTTTGGTAACAACACTTCCTCATCAGTCGCTTTCCCGACTGGGGGCAACCCCATTTTTGGACAATCAACTACTGTATAGGGTACTATTCCTACACAGGGGGAAAACCTAGCAGGACCTTGTAATTCAGGACAAGGATCCATTCCCTCATTCAGAATGTCGATCTGGGGTAATTCTTTCCACAATCAATGGAACCCTAGACAAACTACCATGCCTATCCCCACGGGACCGGCATGGGGTAATCCTTCCCAAAGTCCCTCAAATATCATGTATTCCCAACAACCTATGTCCTATTTGGGAAATTAGCCGATGATGTCTCCAAATATGCAAAATCCTTACGCTGGCCAGGGCGACGGTTTCTACCAGAATCCGGGCCAGCAGCCAAACTTTTCCTGGAAACCTGGTGCCAGTCAAACTCCAGGACACTTTTTCCTAGGTTATCAACAACAACCTAAACTACCTTTCTTGGCGACTTTACACTTGCCAGATTTGACATGATTGTTGAATGAACCTATCTTTCATGATCCGCATTGGCCTCCTATGTTGACGATGTTGCCTTCGGACATTCCAAAGTTCGAAGCTAAGCCTAACGAAGATCTAGGCGATCATGTGACTACCTTTCATCTTTGGTTCTCATCTAACTCATTGAAAGATGACTCCGTTCAGTTGCGATTTTTTCAACGTACTCTCATTGGGAGTGCCCCAAAATGGTACATAGAGATTGATCACTCAAGATACTCTTCTTTTGGTGAACTAGCGATGGCTTTCCTTAACCATTTCTAGTTACCTGTGAGATACGACGCTGGCATAGAGCTACTCGCCAATTTCGAACAGACAATAGCAGACCATATCTCTGATCACATTCGAGACTGGAGATGTCAGAAGAGTCTAATCAAAGTCCCCGTCCCACCAACATTCCTGCTTGGGTGGTTCCTTAAGTCTTTGGTCCCGCAGTTATCCAAAGACGTCGCGACTTCCAGAGTTTTCTTTGAAGAAGATGCCATCATGAGGGCTCAATAGTTTGAGCTCATCTATTCTCAGACTGGTTTATTATACAACATCTTTCTAGATGTGCCACATTCAATACTGGATAAGACTAGATAGAGAGCTGGACCGCATGCCGATGGTATTGTTGGTTCAGCACAAACCAAGCCTGCTGAGCAATTGGCGAAACAGTTGCAACAATTATCCATACAACACACAGTGGCCATCCAAACCACTGCTTTGGCTTCTTTCCCTACCCAGACGTCGGAAATACACACATTGCAGTCGACTAACCCAAAGGCCACCCAACAGCCTAAAGGGAAGAAAAAACAACGATAGAAGGGTAAGGGGGATAAAAAACCCAATGAAAATGTTGGCGGGGACAACACTAAAAAATGGAAGGTGAGGTATCCATGCAAATTGTGTGTGGAATATCACTGGACCCATCTATTTCCTCGACTTGTAGAGGTGTTGGACACACCTACCACACTTAGAGGGGGGGTGAATGAATGTGGGGCTCTTTTTCCCAAAAATTCCCTCTTGCACAAAAACTCATCAATTAGCATTCAAAATTTATTCATTACCCATTGTTGTCATTTATAACCAGTTATATGTGAGCACATATCAACAACATATATCAGAAATATATCATCAACAATTCATCACCACAATGAACACAAAGAACAGAAGATGTATGTACAATTTTCTTTTTATTATGGACTACAATCCTTGGGGTTTATCATCAACAACTGAATAGAGTACAAATCTACAAGAGCACCATCTCTATATGAAAGACTCATCTTGCATTCTCAGCACCAACTGAGATGAGGCAACAATCCTCAACAAATATCAATTTGTACCATAAACAAGAGCATCAACCATGCACCAATCTGTGCCAAACAACCTGTAATCAACCTGTACCATAAACAAGTGCATCCAACCATGTACCAAGTATATATCAATCATGTTTCAACTACTCATCAACAATTTCTTATCAATATGTACCAACATCATCAACTATACACCTCATGTATGTTCCAACTCATCAACTGCTTGTCTCAACCATGACTAGTTTTGGATTAGTCAACAACCCTAACTTGAAATAATCATAACTTTGTACCTGTACTAAATGAAGATACGAAACTGATACACAATTTTCTTCAGTGTTGTTTATGCAATTCCTCCAAGTGGCACTACTTTTAACCTCTCAAAAAAGGAGTTATAGCAAAAATGGCATACCTTGCTGAATTCTGGCTTATTCTAGAGAGCAACCTTGTAGAGCGTGCCCCGCAAAAAATATTTGATGAATAGATATGAAACTATTACAGAGCATACTAAATACTGTAATATAACCAACACAATTGGTCTCACTGAATTGTTATCTGTTATGAAGAAGTTATAGCATTTTTACCCGAAACACTTGATTTTTACTAGTTTCAGGACTAGCCACAAACCCTATTTTCCACGGAGAGTAAATCCCAAACTACAACGACCCACAAGATGAATTTTTAACCACATATACTTGGCTATGTTTTCTCAATTCAATAGCAATTTTATGATCTGAATCATTATATAAAAAAGGTTATAGCGAAAATGGTGAGATGACCTGTACATAACACACCTTAGAAAGCACCATCAAAAGAATTTATCCTTCCTTGCATTTCGGCCCATTGGCGACAAAAGTCACTCCTGGATTGCTTGTAGGAGTGGATACCGATGCCCATCAGTGTTATGTCACAATATCTTTTAATGGGTATACAAAAGGAGTGATCTAATGGAATTAAACTCAGACGATATTGTTAGAACCCAGGAACTAGGCCAAGCGTGCATGGGCAGGTGAGGTCTTGCGAAAAATTCAGACAGCAAACTATAGTAAGGGTGAGTAAGGGGAAGAATTATAATAGAGAGATGTGAATTTATATAGAAAACATCAGGTTCCTAATAGACTGTAGAAGAAGACATCTAAACGCAAGATCTTCTTGCATCCAAATGCAAAAAACCAGAGAATACAATAATGCATAAATAAATCCTTTATCATGACATAATTGCAATGATCCACATGAATCAGTCATTCATGGACTCTCTTAGCATGAGACAAAAATTAGACAAAGTAAGAAAGACTGTCTGTCATAAAGCAAGAAATCTCATATACAGATGCATAACCAGAAAGCTAGAATCTGTGCTAAAACTTTACAGTCGGGAGCTTTGCTCAACCATCGATACTTTACAAATTACAAAGACTGAGTTTATATACTCTGAGAAAATTGCCTCATAGAGGTGCGTATGGTCATCTGAAGCTTGGCGTCCCTTTAGCCAAATCTGGATGGTAATCCCTGTAAGACGCCACCTTAACTATGCATGGCTCCTATAAGAGGAGTAGTTGAGTCATTAAGAGCCAAGCTAGCATGTGCATACCTCCTCCGGCTGGTCGAGAACTTAGCATGGCTTCTCTTGAAAAATGGGTACATAGAACCCTCTCGGGCAGACTTCTTTCCAGAACCCCCATACCTCTCCTTTAATGAATGAGGAGAGGTTTCAACCTCCCCCTCTTGCCTTCATTTACTCCAGGCGAAAACCAGGCCCAAGGTCGGGGCCGATGGCAACTCGAGGTCATGATGGGCCTCTCTGTGACTGAAACCCAATACCTTTGGCCCCTTTAGCGTAGCTCCTTTTCTTCTCCCTCAAGTGGCCATGAGCCATGACCCTACGGTTATCCTCAAAGGTGATTTCGGTGCTTCGGGGTTCGTGGATAGGAAGGAACAGGCTTTCCCTTTATCAAAATCACGATGGGTGAAATGCGGGGAGGGCCTAACGAGCACCACGCGCTCCTCCAAGATTAACGTCTAAGATTTCTTTATGGTGCTTTGGGATCCGAGTGGCCAAATGATAAATATTAGTGCCCCTCCTCCAGGCTTGTTCCTTTATGACCAAGCATCAAAACCACGGGCCCGATTTTGGGCGCCATCGGCATTTCAGGGTTCATGGTTTCAAGAAGTGAAGGGATGAGGATCACTTACCCCTCGAACTCCTGAATGTCGACGTGACAGGGATGTGTGCCGCACGTCCTTCAGATGAACAACCCTGATAGTACATTATTATAAAGGGGCTCCCCCCATTTGTAGGCTCGCCTGATAAGACTTGGTGCTGAGACCTTGGGCTTGGCTCCAAAAGTGATTTGGTGCTTCACTGATCGACAATTCCAACTTCAATGAACAGAAAGCCCCTTGTCTCTTGAAACACTGATCCCTGATATGCTGATTGGCCGCCACCTGTCCTAATCTGATCGGATGACCCGGATTTTCCTTGAACAATGGGCACTAAACTTCGTGCTAAATCCCGGGCAACTTGACAGTCCCAAAAACCCGGTGACCATTGATTTGCTTTGTGGATGAATCTCGGCCACTGACAACGAGACTTTTCCCACTCGGTTGACTTGTAACTGGAAAAAGGGATTCTCATGTGCTGCGCTTAGCACTTCCCATGCAACCTGCAGGTCTGGGTGCTCTCAAGCCCAGGACAAGAATTATCACTAACATTAGGTTCCATGGGGGATAGAGTCACCCCTGTGATGCTCTAAGGACTCATTTTACAGTTCCAGTGCCTTGTTGTTGGGCTGTGGAGTCAAGATCAAACCTCCTGTTGAGAAATATATGCCAAAAGATAAAAACAAAACAAACTAAATGTTCATGCTCAAAGAATCTTATTTATGTACAGTCCTAAACTAATAAAACCTTTTACATGGGGCTAGGTGAAAGAAAACTTCCACCATAGCCATCCAGTCAGCTTCCTGAATAGAAGATCCTTCCTTCTGTTGATGATGGATAACAGACAATTGAACCAGGAGATAAAAAAGGTTACATCCTTTAACTCATCTTCTAGGGCTGCCGTGAAGATGAAGGTGGGCGGCTCCAAGGCATGAAGGAAAAGCCACTCCATGTATTTGCTGACAGGGTCATAGAATGAGTGGCCAATTCTAGAAAATTGGCGACAGGCAGCCTTCTCTGCTACACAGTTGTTCACCTATGGTTGAATATTCCTGATAAGCATAGGTGAGTGAACAACTGTCAGAGGCTCACTGATCTCAGGTGGTGGCTGCTCGCTGACTGGCTCTGGATAGACAATGAAATGTGCGCTCAGCTTCTCTTCTGGCTCTTCCTGCAGTCCCCCATATTGTAAAAAGGGAACGGTCTTCCGATATTTCTCTTCAATCCCAAATGTAAATACATCATGGGAAATATGGTGAAGGAAGAAAGAAAAATCCTCTTCCACAATGGCTTCTTCGCTTAAATCTGAGATGACAGGATCATCAGGGGAAGATGCCAATGCATCCAAGAAATCTTCAATAATCTCTTCAAAAGAGTTGCTTAGAGCGTTTGCCTTGAAGACTGGAAAATCCTCTTCACTGCCTTCAGAGTGCACAAGTGGGTGGAGGACAGATGCAGGCTGGCCAATGCCAGATGACACCTTCCCACAAACAAGCTCTGGATAGGAGATGAGTTGTCTTCCTTCCTCTTTATGCTGCTCTGTACTTCCTGCAAGCCCTGTAGAGATGATTTCCACCCATGGCTTTTCCTTAATTAATAAAGGAACATGCTCTATAATGTGGTCTTGGAAATCTTTCGTAAGACAATACTCACCTGTGAGTATTGGTGGACTAATGTTATTAGAACATTTCAAAAAATATGAAATGTAGGACTCCATGCATATGGCCACAAGATCATGGGAATTATGACAGAATCTTGGCCGCTTCAGAAGACCAGGATTTTCTTCTGCAAAAACTTTCTACTCACAAAAGAATGTCCCTCCCCCTTATGGGAAAACCACTCTAGATCTTCTACAACTGCAACTTTTACCCCAGAAAGATGATATTCAAATAAAGGAGTAGCAGGATCTAGGTCATAATGACTATTTCTTGGTTCTTGTTCCAGATCTGATCCATAATTGCTATAACCTTGCTCTGATTCTGAAACAGACTGACAATCTTCTTCCTTCTGTATATGCAAATCTTCCTGCTTACGAGTCCACCTGCTATCCCTGATGTTTTCCTCAACCTCTATAGCATCCTCAAACAGATGTGTCAATGATGAGGATTTCCTCTCTCTCGGGAGGAAAACTAGCTCTAGATGCTGAGCCATGATATAGTACACCATAGCAGAAGTCTCTATGGGTTTGACCTCTACAGGCATGCTATGATAAACACTGAAAAATTTTCTATTGAAAACAACCAAGGCTTCATCTTCCCCTCTCCTCAAGGCATTAAACTTGGACTAGTATTGATCAAGGGACTTGTTCTCACCCCAACCTTTTAAAAAAGCATGGTATAGTTCGGTCCAGGAACCAATAGAACCGGTCTCCAGACATCTAAAACACGCTGCAGCATCTCCAGACAGGGAACGTGAGAACATCCTCATGACAACATCCTCATGAATGATCTCAAACTGATCAATAAGGGTATCAAAGGCCTCCATATGCTTCTCAGCTGTAACATGACCTTCCCCAGAAAATCAAGGAAGATACTCAAAGAAATCATGAGGATAAGGGTTAAGGTGATATGGCAACCTCAAAGGTTTAAACAACCTATTTTTGATTTTGACTTGAAAAGCAGTGGGTTGATCACAGGATTCAACGAGAGGCTGGGAGGGCTCAGTAGGAAAAGCAGGGGGTAACAAGGTCTGAGAAGACTTTGAATTATCCTCAACCTCCTCAGGACTACAAGGGCATTCGACTCGAAGAGGAGGTGTGATACAGATCTCATCTTCATGGATAGGCAGAGGTGAAGGCACAAGATCAGTATCTACAACACAAGAAGAGGGTATGCTTTCTTCTTCCAAGGCTGAGTGGATAAGGGGAGGCTCAAGGACATTAGAATGTACAAAGCAGAGGAAACAATTCTCTATAATTGAAGGGAAAGAGAAGAATGAGCTGACAAAGAAATATAGAGCTTCATGCAGTAAGCTCATAAACTGATACCTGGTCTTTCCCTTCGACATGGACTTCCCTCTATCAACCAAATCCCTTCTAGTGGAGTCTTTAAATGTGGAGTCTCCAGGTGAAAAACTCACAGCTTTGAATATGCTTGGTCCTTGTTCACCATCAAAGGCCAGATCTTACATTGTTGTTACCCTAGGAAACTTCTTAGGCTGAGAAAGAAGCTGCTGAAACCTTCTCAAGAAAGCTCCTCTGGGTCAGCTTTCAGGTGTGTTGACAGTAGCCACAGATGAAACAGTGATGTGAAAACCATGGAGTCGCCAGGTGCATAGTATCAATCTTGAAGGGATCTGATGTCTAATGCACCTTCAGAATCAGAGGCTCAATGTCGTTCTGCCCAAGGAAAATTTTCAACTTCATCCCTGGCAACGACGCCAGAAATGTTGGCGACAGAAGTCACTCCTGGATTGCTTGCAGGAGCAAATCCCGACACCCATCAGTTTTATGTCATGATAGATTTTAATGGGTATAAAAAAGGAGTGATCGAATGGAAGTAAACTCGGACCATATTGTTAGAACTCGGGAACTAGGCCAAGTGTGCATGGGTAGACGAGGTCTTGCGAAAACTTCAGACAGTAAGCTGTAGTAAGGGTGAGTAAGGGGAAGACTTATAATAGATATATGCGAAGGTCTATAGCAAACATCAGGTTCCTAACAGACTATAGAAGAAGACATCTAAACGCAAGATCTTCTTGCATCCAAATGCAAAAAACTAGAGAATACAATAATGCATAAATAAATCCTTTATCATGACATAATTGCAATGATCTGTACGAATCAGTCGTTCATAGACTCTCTTAGAATGAGACAAAAATTAGACAAAGTAAGAAAGACTGTCTGTCATAAAGCAAGAAATCTCATATACAGATGCATAACCAGAAAGCTAGAATCTGTGCTAAAACTTTACAGTCAGGAGCTTTTCTCAACCATCGATACTTTACAAATTACAAAGACTAAGTTTATATACTCAGAGAAAATTGCCTCACAGAGGCACGTGCGGTCATCTAAATCTTGGCATCCCTTCAGCCAAATCCGGATGGTAATCCCTGTCAGACGCCACCTTAACTGTGCATGGCTCCTGTAAGAGGAGTAGCTGAGTCATTAAGAGCCAAGCTAGTGTGTGTAGACCTCCTCCGGCTGGTCGAGGACTCAGCATGGCTTCTCTTGAAAACTGGGTACACAGGACCCTCTCGGGCAGACCGCTTGCCAGACCCCCCATACCTCTCCTTTAATGAATGAGGAGAGGTTTCAACCTCCCCCTCTTGCCTTCATTTACTCCAGGTGAAAACCAGGCCCGAGGTCGGGTCCGATGGCAACTAGAGGTCGTGACGGGACTCTCTGTGACTGAAACCTGATACCTTTGGCCCCTTTAGCGCAACTCCTTTTCTTCTCCCTCAAGTGACCACAGGTCATGACCCTACGGTTATCCTCAAAGGTGCTTTCGGTGCTTCGGGGTTCGTGGATAGGAAGGAGCAGACTTTCCCTTTATCAAAATCGCAATGGGTGAAATGCTGGGAGGGCCTAACAGTCGCCACGCACTCCTCCAAGATGAACAACTGAGATTTCTTTTTGGTGCTTTGGGATCCGAGTGGAAAAATGATAAATATTAGCACCCCTCCTCCAGGCTTGTTCCTTTATGACCAAGCGTCAAAACCATGGGCCCGATTCTAGGCGCCATCGACATTTCGGGGTTCGGGGTTTCGAGAAGTGAAGGGATGAGGAGCGCTTACCCCTCGAACTCTTGAATGCCGATGTGACAGGGATGTGTGCCGCACGTCCTTTAGATGAACGACCCTGATAGTACATTATTATAAAGGGGCTCCCCCCATTTGCAGGCTCGCCTGATAAGACCTGGTGCTGAGACCTTGGGCTTGGCTCCAAAAGTGCTTCAACGCTTTACTAATTGGCAATTCCAACTTCAATGAACAGAAATCCCCCTTGTCTCCTTAAACACCGATCCCCGATATGCTAACTGGCCGCCACCTGTCCTATTCTGATCGGATGACCCGGATTTGCCTTGAACTATGGGCGCTAACCTTCGTGCTAAATCCTGGGAAAATTGACATCCCCGAAAACCCGGTGACTGTTGATTTTATTTGTGGATGGATCTCGGCCACTGACAGTGAGACTTTTCCTTCTTGCTTGACTCGTAACCAGAAAAAGGGATTCCCCCGTGCCGCGCTTAGCGCTTCTCGCGCAACCTGCAGGTCTGGGTGCTCTCAAGCCCAGGACAAGAATTATCGCTAACACGGCCTTATTTTCTTCACTTTCCTCAGCATTTCGGCTTAGATATCCTTGGTTACCTCAGTCACCTATATATCTTCAATATCCTCAAGTGTTCCACACCAAAAATGCTCAAGAAGC